>BQKZ01000065.1:148947-161242 GCA_036244855.1 Temnopleurus reevesii
TAAAATATTTGAGATTCGTCCTTGCAAAATAATCATAAATTCTATTCATACATTCGTTATATAAATATATATTTATTCGCATTTCATTCTTTCTATTCCATTTCTCTTATTAGAAGGACATTGATGTAAAGCAACAAATTTTGCTGATCTTTTTGTGCATGTATAGAATAAATGAACAAATTAATAAATAAGTAATCAAATAACAATAATTTATATCAAGCATGGGCATTTTTTTTCAAACAAGTTACGCTATAACAATATGTATGAGAGGGATTGCAAGTGTATATCAAAACAGATAGATAGATGGAGTGACAGATAAAAAGGGAGTGAGGGATAGTGGGAGAGTGGGAGGGATAGACAGAAAGGGAGGGAGAGCAAAAAGAAGATTTATGTGGAAATATTCATGAACAAAGTATAATGACTATGCAGGCGGAATTTGGTGGGGAGGGGTAAAATGATCCCTGTGATATTAACATAATTTTGCAAATTAAAGTAGCACAATATTGACAGATGATTTACAAATGAATAGTTTCATATCAATCACATTTCGTTGAAAAAATATGATATCCAAACTGTTGGACAAACGATAAGATTTTTTCTTCAAATTACAAAAAGTAAAAATGGAATGGTCGAAAGTTTTGAATATACGATGGTGATATTCCGGTCCGAGTTTATTGAAAATTAGTGACACGAAGTCAAATAATAAAAAATAATCTGAGGAGCATGATAGGGTAAGGTTAGAATGGCAGTCACTTTTGAGCTCAGTAATAAATACAATAAGATAGGAAAGATGAAATACGCATTGAAATGGAAGCTTTAGGAGTAAGAAAAGTGGATGAAACATTATCGAGCGATAGAGGTGTAGAAAACGGCGCGTGTGGAGACTCTTTTACTAATGACTCGTGTGAGCTCCGTGAGGAGCGATGGAAAAAGCGCGTAAGGAGCATTGTGGCCAATTTGAAAAGCCGACACAATAGCGATTCGGAATGAATGAAATTAGCGGAGATGTGGATTCGTACGATAAGTGAATGTCATTGTAAGATGCAGACATATGAATATATAAGTACGATCGATACAGGGCTATGAATATTTGGACAAATAATAAACGCGAATTGATGTCTTTTTATCACTTTTTTTTCTTGACTCGACAGAGATGCGCACATTCGGAAGAGACCGGGGGAGCGGTGGAAATGACTCTAAAGAAAACAACCACAGAGTGACGAACTCATTGCTGATATTGAATCTTTTCAAAGGAGAAAAATCAGCATGTGGTCATGAAAAAAAAGTATGTGTAAGAATAAAAGTTGTATTTAAGGGGAGAATCATGGACATAAAGTGGCGATGCATGCAGTGATTTTGTGATGATCTTAGACAGGAACGAGGAAGCGAGGGTTTCATCGTAAAGTGCAAAAATTCTTGATTGAAAATACAAAAATTTGGAGAAAGATTAGTACCGCGATCGAACGATTTATTGTATCTGAGAGAAATTGAAAAGTGCAATGAAATTAAAAGCACATAAGACATGAAAAGAAATTGTTCACTTCCTTCTCCCTTTTAGAAGAGTGAGATTTATTTTCAGGTCACAAGAGCGATGATTTTTTTTCTCCTCAAAGATTTGACTTTTTACTAATGAATTAAATGAATTATATCTCGAACTGCAATTTAGGGTTCTACGATTGACAGAAACTTTCATTCCGTGAAAATCAAATTCCGTCAAACATTAACGCAATTATTTCAGTAAATGAAGCAGAGAAAAATATCAGAATTCCTTGAAATGTTGCGGCGAAAAGCTGTCGTGAACTATTCGGGAATTAGCGGTTCAGAAATTTGGCGCATTATGTTTTGTCAAATGCTCTAGCCTTAATTTGATCATAATTTTTTTAAGGGGAAAAATAATCGCAATGATGAATGCATTCGAAATATCATTTTTTGATAGTTCACGAAATGACATAATCAGAAATTGTATTTTAATGAGAATTTGGACTTTAATTATGTATTTTTTTCCATTTTTTTTGTACAAGTCTATTCAAAATGATGGCAAGGTTTTTTTTCAATCAATTATCAGTGCACGCTTTCATTAAAAATGAAAAGACAAAAGAAAATCATACAAACATCGGGAAAATTTCATTTTTGTATTTTTTCAAATACTTTCTTTAGTTTATCAAAAACCTGAATTTATGTCTCTCAAACAGGTTTGTGACAAAGGGCATTTCAGTTACGACCATGAAGGGCGGTATTTCACCAAGTGACGAAAGAATTTAAGAACAACTGGGATCAGTTTTTGTGCACAAGATCGATAATATTCCTATTGACGCCCTTAAATGCTATTCAAGTCGTTCTTATCTTTAAAGCCCAAGTACAGTTACGATTAAGAAATGTGAATTTTACGGGATGCTTATCATGACAATGTACCTTACATATATTTCGAGACCAAAGCATATTTTTTTTTAAATTACAAACTGATTTTGTTTGAAAATTTGAATTTGACTGTTAAATCATATTTAGCGCCCTCTCTTGGTAATAATAATATTTTGTTTGTTATCGGGCATAAGCAAGGTTATTTCTGAGCTTTGACATTAAAGAATGATACAAAAATATACACGAAAATTAAATTCTAAAATTTTCATCCGATTCTTTGCAAGAGAATGTGTCCTTTATCACGAAAGAAAATATTTAATAAGTGTAGGGTTACACGACACTGAGATATGTTGCACATTTTAGGTTATAACTTTACCAAAACTCATTCATTTTTCACACAATCTTTTGTGCAATATATTCATAATACTTTATTTCATTTAATTTAGATTTGAAGACAAAATCTGAGGACAAATTTGATTTTACCAAAACTTCACTGGGCTTTAAGAACGACTCTTGAAACATATCTCCCATTTCTATGACATCCCATTGCAATGCACGAGACTCTATTTTGTTTCTTTGTTTTTTTTGTTATAGATTTATTTACGTTTGCCAATATCTATCACCATGAAAAATATCAATATCAATCTGTTACCAAACACACTTTTAGACCCCAAAAAGTCCTTTTTCTCAGATAAATCACAAATTATTAAAAAAAAAAATCATAATTTTTGAACGGGTCATCCGATTTGCTCAATTTTTTTTACACTTTGATCATCATATTTTTCTCCATTTAATGACAGCGCATTGATGTCTTGGTGACGGGCTTGTAATCCATGTACTAATCTTTTTATCGAGGCCTAAAAGGGTCATAATCCAAAACGTATGCATAATATTTGCACACGTTTTCAAAAGTATAAAGCACAAAATGGGCTTCTCGTTTATTTTGTCTTTTGCAATTTGTTTTGGGTTGAAAACTTTGTTTCGGATAACAAATTTCAAAAACGGTTTTTGAACCACATGATCAAATGACATTAACGTTTATTATCTCCGGAAATACAATCACTGAGAGAAATTGTAAGCCGTTTGGAAAGCCCGTTTTCCGAAATGAGGAGTTGATAAACACAGCCTTAATATTTGAAAAAGCTCTTTTTATGAAGTTCTCATTGATACAAATACGATGATTCGGCTGAAATGAACATTAAATAAATAAATAAATGAATAAAACAAAACTACAATGAACAAAATCTCATACAATTATTTTACAAGAGCTCAGCTTTCCAAAAGCTTTTGTCACACGTCAAAAAGGGGTTTATACTCGTTTCTAACATTTCTTCGCCATCCTTTGCATTTTCTACAGCAATGGCCCTAAACTTTAGCGTTTTACCGGAAAACTGTCGCCTTGTGTTCTCCTCCACATCTAAACCGGATGACGATAGAAGGTGAAGGGTAGAACAACATCTTTCAGTGTTGATGTGCAGTGGCAAATTGTGTTTACCTGGCCGATTCATAAACACGGAGCAAGCGCCTGGGCTTCGCAGAAATTCTGTTGCTAAACAAAATAGGCAGCCGGCTTACGCCTGGCTTAATCCATTTAGGTATTGATCGCTTAAAGTCTTCCGATGTTTGATTTCGAAGGAATTATGAGGGATGATATCAGAAATTAAGGCCGAATCACACCTTTGCATTTAAAGCCTGCGTCGACCCAGCGTCTTCGAAAGTTCAAAACGCTCCCTGGACGCCCCAAAATGCAGGTCATGCGAAAGACTGACGCTCGCCTTACGCCAAACGTCAGTCCACCGTCTGATCAGCGTACTCTGCTGTGCGCTCGGGGAGCATTTTCAAAAACGCTGGGCCGACGCAGGGTAAAAACGCAAAGGTGTGAGTCAGCCATTAGGAGGAAAGCGGTATTGAATTCAATTTATGTCCATCAAAGATCCTTCATATATATTATGATCTGCAGGCCAGAGAAGTATGGAAAATGATAGCAGAGAAAGACAGAAGGAGCAAGCGAAAGGAGTCTTTGAGAGCACGGAAGTGGCTATTAATTGTGTTTATATCTCACGCTAATTTTCGAAGTCACACACACGATGGTCGATTTATTGGAATGTAAATATAACTTTTCATTTTAACCATTCTCTATTGATTTTCATTTTTCCTGGAAGATAAGAAATTAGACGGGTGTATTCGATTGTAGGTAAACGAGCTCACTTTTAATACACATGCAAGTTTGTTGATGAATTACTTCATGTCGTTTTGAACCTAATGTTTAAAGCAAAAACCAATTTAAAAAAAAAAGATGTTGCGTCGAAGACTTTCTATTTCACCAAATGTGGACAAAATATACAGTGGTCACATTTAAACACGGCAGCAAAGGATTTGTAACTCCCAAAAAGAACTTAATAACTTGAATAGTTTTAGATAAGCTATCTTTATTTCTATTCGAAAATTAAAGAAATATTTTAGGTAAAAGTTGGGATAAGGATAATTTCAATACCAACTCCAGCATGTGTAATGCAAAGCAGGGTTGCGTTTCATAGAGTTGTGCGCAGATCTATGCATGCACAATCGAACGGCTGGTGATGCTTTCTCGCACTCAATGATAACTCCTGCCGCTGAATCGCACCGAAGATAGGATCACCAGTTGTTCGTAAAGTACATTTACGTACGACTGTACGAACGACAAATCGCACTTACGAAATGATCACCAGTCGTTCGTACAGTCGTGCGTAGATCTACGTACAATTTTATGAAACGCAACTCATGCGTAAATAATCTATCAACTTTTCTTATAAGGATCCAGACTAAAATTTTGAAATCAGAAGAAAAAACCGTTAAAATAGACAAAAGTTACATTCTAAAGTTAAAATTAATTTCCGGATGATATGAGGGCGCTTTTTCTCAATAGTTAGGAGATTTTTTTTTTCTTTCAGATTTTTTTGGCCAACCTCAAATTTTGATTCACATCTTCATAACATTTACTTACATGCAAGATAATTTTGCTTTTTATATGAAGGTATAAGCGCGTTGTGAACTTCTTGGTATCTGACAATTAATCTGCATAATTAATCGATTAGCAATAAAAGCGAGATATCTTCCATTTTATGTTTAAGTAATCATGTAAAAAAAACATTTACAATTATTCTAAATTTCAAAATCGTTTTTAGATTCGCCCTTAATTTATTTGTTTATATAAGTTTTGGTTAGCCATTCATTTATGCTTTAATTTATTCACTTATTAATTATAATTTCAGATCAATTTCAAGTTTGGGTAAATCAGCTTGCTCTGGAAACTTCCTTTCCTCATGCCCCAAGCCATTCTTTCTCTCCCCTCACCCCCCCCCCCTCTCTCTCTCTCTCTCTCTCTCCCTCTCGATCTATCTCTTTCTCGTTTTATGCATCTCTCTTTATATATCTGAAACCTTCTCTCTCTCTCTCTCTCTCTCTCTCTCTCTCTCTCTCTCTCTCTCTCTCTCTCTCTCTCTCTCTCTTTTTGTGTCTCTCTCTATATATATGTAACCCCCTCTCTCTCTCTCTCTCTCTCTCTCTCTCCCTCTCTCTCTCTCTCTTTCTCTCTCTCTCTCTTTCTTCCTCCTTCCCTCTATCATTCCTGTACAGTCATACAGCACTCCCGCATCTCTCTCATATCATTTTCCAGGTCTGCACTTATACCAACTTACACCAATAATCATCTCATCTGCCGCCCCACAGCCGTCTAGTGCTTAATCTCCAAGCAGCCGGCGATGAGAGTCCAGGGGTATCACTGACGATGCTCACACGGGGAGCCGTCGGGCTGGAGATGAGTGAGTAGGCGTCGGAGCCCTGCTGCTACCTGTCATCGCGGCTACAATGTTACCGCCTAGTTATACCCAACACCGTTGCTTGGGTATGGCGGGCACACGATCCGCACCACCACCTCAGAGCACAGCATCGAAGAACCCTCGAACTGATCGTGTACACCAATACGTATCGATGGAATCTGAGCTTATTAAATCCAGACGCCAAGGAGGAATCGAGACTTTGAGAGGGGGTAACTTGTACCCCATAAGAAGGTGTATTGGGTTTAGGGAGTTGTAAACATTAGCCGTTTGATGCTCGATTATGTTAAACTAAATGATTCAATGGTTTGAAAGAGGTTCATCGTGGTGAACTAAATTAAATGATTCAAGTTTATATTTCTCTTACATGGAAGGGTAATTTGAGTTATGCTGATCATGATGAGAACGTGAAGGTGACTTAACACTATTTACATCATATCAAACATGTTAAACCCATGCAAAGATGTAGGAAAACAAAGAAAACCCGATTACAATTGGTTCACATATGGCCCTCACACTTCCTCCCATGAGTACCATATGTGAAAAAATAGTAGATTAAAACCAAAAACATGCTCAAAGGAAGAATGCAATGTTCATGTGCGTTTGTGTGTATATGTGCGTGTGAGTGTGTGTGTTATTTTTGGTAAATCCCACCAGTAAATGTTTATATTTTTCTTTTTATCAAGTCATCACCACGGTCACCACCATCGTCATCACCATCATCACCATCATCACCATCATTACAATCAAAATCTCATCATTCATACATCATCACCCACCTCACCGCAACCATCATCATTGTCATCACAATCACCATCATCATCATCCTCATCACCACCACCGTCACGACAACCAAGTGTGCGTGCATGTATGTGTTTGTGTTATTTTGGTAATTCCTGCAAGCATATATATTGTTTTCTAATTTGCACACGTATATTCATCAACACCATCACCATCAATATCATCAACACCGCCCTCATCATCATCATCATCATCATCATCCACATTATCACCCCACTATCATATTCCTCATCACCACCACCGGCATCATCATCATCATCATAATCATCATCAACATCACCACCATCATCACCATCATCACCCCACCATCATCATCATCCCCGCCCTCATCATCATCATCATCATCATCATCATCATCATCATCATCATCATCATCATCATCATCATCATCATCCACATTATCCCCCCACATCATATTCATCATCACCACCACCGTCATCATCATCATCACAACAACCATACCATTATATTCATCAGCATCATCATCACCACCATCACCATCAAAACAACCACCATCATATTCACCATCATAACGTCACCATAAATTCATCGCTGATGGCGTCACATCTACATCACAATTAAAGAGTATCGCTAATGTGATGATCCGCAATATATTTCTGCTCAACGGCAACTTACAATTATGAAAAAATATACAATGATGATTAAATGTTCTTTAACCAGTTAAAATTTCTCATGAAATATAGAGCTCTTTTTTTCTTTTACAAAATAACTCTTTTTTTTTTTTTTAGATATGTGGACGAACATTTCAAAGGGAGCCGGGCATGAGAGTGACAGTTGCGTCACAGTTACTCATCGTCATGGGAACTACAGGTATACACTTTAAAATTATGCGTTCCACAATTCGTTGATCATACGATTGAAAAACACGTAAATGATTATCGATATACCATCATGAAACCAATGCCAAGAGTTATTATTTTTTTTAACGAGCATTTCGTAACGAGCATTTCGATAGAATTCACACAATATACCAGAGCCCCGTAACATAAAGCTTTCAAACCGATCATACGATTGATATCAATCGCAAGTCTATGGGAAATCATGAACTAAAGTTTGCGATTGATCGCAAAATGTATTATATCTGTTTTATGTTACGTTCCCCTGGTGTGCCAATGGTTGATTTCTCTTTCGATTTTTACTATTTTTTGTAAGTGTGCAGTACTTTAAGTCTGTCGGTTCACGTACATCTCTTTTATTTCGCGATGGCAACTACATATTTTCATGAGAAGATCTAAATTATCATGTAATATTTATCTTTCAATGCTCAATCATCAATACAGTGCATTTCAACATGATACATTTTTATTTAAAGGGATTCATAATCATTTTCCTCCCATGCGTCTTAAAAGATTCTCCCATTTGTCAAGGTCTATCATTTTGCGAGTCATTCACTCGGCATCGAAATCGTATACGACTGAGATCATTTTCAATCTTTTGCTTTTCTTATCCGTCTTCTTCTACTCCTCCGTCTCCATACACCCCTTTCTCTCCTTCTTCGTTTTCTTGTTATTCACCTCCTCATAATTCGTCTTCAAATTTCTCCTCATCTTCTCCTTCTACTCAATATTCTATTTCTTTTCCCGTTCATTCATTTCTTTTCGCTGCTTCCACCGATCGCTGATGCTTTGCTCCATTCTAATCCATGATATCATCATTCCGGAATCAATGGAGTTGATGGAGCAGCGTAATCGGGAGATAATACCACAGAAATATGAAATACTGTGCGTAGAGAGTTTGGGGAAAAGTCACAGAATGAGAGGTAGATTGGGGAGAAAATTATACTGCATTAAAGATTCTCCTTTCACAGGCAATACCTATATCATCAAATAATGTATAAAATGTAAGCATATCGAAGTCAGATTTTGCTCGATTGCCATTAATTATTGGCGTATTCCACAAGCAGACAAGTGTGAAACAGCACTGAAAACATAAAATGTATACGAAAATAAATTGAGGACACTTTGCATGAGGGTTAATATGTCGAGAAAAAGACCACAAATCAAAGTTGTTGCAACAATTAATACATTTTTACTTCTAGATGTACTTGTTTGTTGTCAGGTTCAAAATTATCTACATCAAGACATCTGCAAAAATATATGAAATTGGGGTGCATGTAATATTCTGTCCTAAAAGAATGAAAAGCAGGCCTAAACAGAACATTGAATCGCGAAGATGAATAGAATGTGCACACGACACAAGCTTTTTTCTTTAAGATATAAGCACACTTTCCCACGAAAGACGCTGCTTTTGTTCACAAAATTAGTTTAGCTAATGCACTGGTACTGTTTAACCTTGATACTTCTACAGGGCATATACTTTGTTTCAGAGCACTTATTATGCTCACTAGGCATCAGCCATGTCTGTCAGAATCATTCATGCCATTCATGGCCTTACAGAACAACAAATGAAAGTATTACCGTTTTCGGAATAACACTTCATCGCCGTGCTTTTCCGCACCATCGCGCCAGATTTTGGTTCCATTTGTCAAGTTCCCGCCACTTCTCCACACTCCTGTGTCGTCTGCGCCGAAACTTATCGGCGAAAACAATCTCGTCGACATGTCAGGGTACGGTAGTCGCAAAAACTTCGACGATTTTCACACCTTGGGTGCGGAGAAGTCGTTAGGGGGGATCACATTTTCGACATAATTTCAGCGAGCGCCAATTTGGAGGCGAAAACTTTCGCCGTTCTGGTCTCATTATCGTCTGCCTGATCTGAAACGTAATTCATTATTGTCACGCCAATCCATAACAACCGTGTTTTTTTGTATTCGTGTTGATTCTTTTTTTAACATTTTGTATTTGAAACAGGTCTTGAAGATTTGAATTCATACAAGGCGGAAGAACTAGACTAGTTTGTAAACAACTCTTACAAACCTTTTCATTTACCTATTTATATGAACATAAATAAAATGATTATAATTCAGTTAACCATTATACGGCTCATTGCAAGAATATTTTATGACAAACAATAAATAAAAAACATTGAGATATGAAATTAAAGATTAAAATATACATGCAAAATTGATATAATATTCTTGAATATATGTATTAATGATTTCACTGCGACATTCCTACCATTATGAGCAGATCAATTAAATAATTAATGATGATGATAATACTAATAATACTAATACTATGATTATTTTCCTTATATAGCGCTAAGATAAAAGAGTGCCATAGGGGTTTACAATTTTGCAATTGGAACAAAGAAGAAAATGATTACTTAACTGGATTTATTGTAGTATCCTACACAAAGACAGCTTAATATTCTTAGCTCAGAAATATACGTAGGCTCAAACGTCCAGTGTGACGGTACTAATACTTAAGTCCAACTCATATCTTTGCGATATAAGCCTGCATGCGTCGGCCAAGTTTTTTTTAACAAAAAAAAACCGCTCACTGCACTCATAAAGACGCAGATTATACGATGGACTGACGCTCGGCGTACGTTCCTTGAGCGCAGACCTAACGTCAGTCAATCCACCGTCTGGTCAGCGTATACTGTGCGCTCAGGAAGCGTTTTTAAAGTTTACGTCTTCAAAGGAGTACTTTTCGGGTCTGAACAATCCGCAATTTTTTTTTGAAATAACTCGTCCAAGTTTTCTATGGTCACTGTGAAAGCTATTCTCGAACTGAAGTTTACACTTACTCTTTTCACAAGTATCGTAAGTGCTTAAAGCTCAGACACATATTGTGACTATTATGTACCCACAATTTACATTCCGTCGGCGCATAGATAATTTGCTGACTTTGCTCGAACATCGCGAACAAGCCAGACAAATTGAGCCTTTTGCGCACAACGGGGAACGTAATAATTGCATAAATTGCGTATTTTCTTGTCACACGTTGGTTTTATTTGTATAACGTTACAAATGGGTGACTGAGCGTTTAGCTACTTCTGGTAGATATTTTACACTATAGAACATTTTATATGTATGGCTGACAACCATGTTTTAAACACATGGTAATGACTGCAGATAATTCAACATCCAGCGTTGACCACTTGTTGTTGGGAGTCGGCAATAGGTTTTGATCGGTATGACATTACTCATTTGTCAATTTTCGAGGGTCTCCAAGTACTTTTCAATTGATTATTGTAACTTTGTTCATTAAAACAATTTGTTATGCACTCTTGTTTCAAGTAGATATAATGGTGGCTACTTGTATAGCGCACATGTCCACCTTATCAGTGCTCATGGCGCTGAAAGCTTTACACTCAATATTACCCGGCTCTAGCTGGCAACCATTATGGCGCTCCGCATTACAAGGAATTTCTTCCTGCCGTCCCCATTTACCTCACCTGGGTCGAGTGCAGCACACTGTGGATGAATTTCCTGCTGAAGGAAATTGACGCCATAGGTGGGTTTCGAAACTATGACCCTCTGGTTGAAAGGCGAGAGTCAGAACCATTACACTACACTACACTACACTAAATATGAGTGATGCTAGACATTTGTAGCTAGTTAACACTGCTTACATCACTGCTGTTGTAGTTATCACAAAAATAATAAAATGCATAAAATAGCAAGATGACGAAAAGTAAAATGATGACGTCATTTTAGTCATCTAGTTATTTTATCCATTTAAGCAATTTAAATAGAAATTTAATATAGTTGGTATTTCCTACTTACAATTATTAACACAATAGGGAGATCTAATTTGCGTTTTGTTGGTTGATTATGATAACTAGCAGATCTACCCGTTTGTGTAGTTTTGCATTCGTAATAACTTTGGGGGGGGGAAAGATATAGTGATGAGCATGAATGAAATATTTTTGCAGGGCCCGAGACCTGCTGAGACCCGCTTCCAAGGTCTTTTCTTTTCTCTATCTCTCTTTCGTCTTCTTTTTTTTACCCCTTTTTTTTTTTTTACAGGCGCCAGGGTAACAACATGCATCACTGATGTCCACTGTAAACATGGTAAAATATATAAAAACCACTGTCAAAACTTCCTTTGGCAGGGCTGCGGTACTTCAGACGCCCTCACGTTTTTCAGTTTAAAAATATCTCATGATGTTTCATTCACACTAAATGGAAAATACGGTACAGTGGTGATTGCGGTAATTTGTTGTGTCAACCTGTATACAAAGGTTTTTTTTTTGTTAATTAATCTACTGCGTTAATGACGGGGTTTTTTTTTTGCAATCACCTCTGTATGCGTACATGAAATGAGAATTCACATAAAAAAATATATTTGATAATAACCATTTATTGATATTAAAACTCAGTTAAAGGTAATCTACATCTCAATATCTAAATTTAAGCAAGGTGAAAAAATTATTTAATGTCTCTTTGTGCC
>BQKZ01000065.1:167032-189507 GCA_036244855.1 Temnopleurus reevesii
CTCTCTCTCTCTCCCTCTCTCTCTCTCTCTCTCTTTCTCTCTCTCTCTCTCTCTCTCTCTCTCTCACTCTCTCTCTCATCGAATCCCTTTCGTCTTTTTATTTCACACTCACACACCCACACCCACATCTATAACTCTCTCTATCCTTCTCACGTGCCTGTGTTCTCACTATTAACCCTTTTTCTACATCTCCTGCTCCAGAATCGTGTCGCGTGTTTTGTTCCCCCCAAGGAGGCGCAGATGGACCTATGTGCACGGCGTGTCAAAATTGCCTCATGTTATTCTTCCGTTCGCTTTAATAACGCGAGGAAATCAGGGCCGACCTTGGCCTTGGTCGCTCCTGATGGGGGTCCGTCTGTCAGGCCGTGCACAGGCCTGATTAGGACCTTCTCCTCTCACCGTCTCTCTCCATCTCTATCCATCTCTCTCTGTCTCTCTCCCCCTCTCTCTCTCCTTCTTTTTCTTTCTCTTTCTCGATCAGTTTATTTTTTCTTTTCTTATCTTTCTTTTTTCCCCAACTGTCTCTGTCTTTCCAATCCCTTCGCGCTCTCTTCTTTTTCTTCTCTCAAAAGGAAGTTAGGTACTTCGCGCACTTTAGGCGATTGATATCATCACTTGTAAATACATCATTAACTCCGTGACAAATATTATTAATATTATCATCACTATCATTATCAGTATTGGTATTATTATTATTATTGATATTATTTAAACCATCATCACCATCATCACCGGCACCATCATCATCATCATCAACATCAACATCATCGTAACCATCACCATCCTCCTCATCCATGTCATCATAACCATCATCATCATCATCATCATCATCCTCTTCATCACCATCATCATCATAACCATCGTCATCATCATCATCATCATCATCATCATCTTCATCATTATCATCATCATAATCATCATTAGCATCATCATACTCATCACCATTATCATCATCATCATCATCATCATCATCACCATCATCATCATCATCATCATAACCATCGTCATCATCATCATCATCATCATCTTCATCATCATCATCATCACCATCACCATCGACACCATCATCTTCATTATCATCATCATCATCATCATCATTATCATCATCATCATCATACTAAAGACGCTTCTGAATGCTTCTGACGATGAGAGAGGGTATATATGAGAAAGGTAGAATATAGGACCATAAAGAAATAGATCATCTTCATTATAATCATCATTATCCTTATCATCCTCCTCCTCATTTTTATACTCATCCTCATCACCATCATCAACGTCATCACCATCATCATCTTTACTATAATCATCATTACCATGTTCATCACCTTCTTAATCCTCCTCCTCAACATTACTATGAACTCTTTTGGGTGCTTGTGATGATGAGAGAGATGATGAGAGAGCTGGAATGAAGGCATGGTGCAGAGGATAGGATGGGGATGAAATAGATCGGTGACAAAGAAGGAAATTGATTTTAGTAAGGGGGAAATTGAACTGTATTGTATTTTTGTCGTGAGGTGAGGACAAATCATCCCCCTTTGCTAACCTGCTGAAGGTGTTTCATTCGACATCACAATCTAGCCTTCAAAAGGATGAGTAACGAAAAAGGTCTCCTTGCATAAACTGATGTGGCTATTTTAAACTTGTCACCTTGTTTTCGTTGCGCATTTTAGCTGATGTCCTGCTGTTTGAAAGAGAAGGTGAATTAACCCCCAAAGAAAGTACACGTATTTTTGTTTATATTCAATTGGAATTTCAAGCTTATAACATCATTTTGAAACAAAAAGACCCTTATAAATCACGCAAAGGTAATGTTCAAGTCAAAGTGTCCAATTTCAAAAATAAAAAATTTAAAAAAATATATAAATAAATAAAAAAAAAAGTGTCCAATTTCAAATCGATTTGACTCTGAAAGGTATAGAATCGGATTAATTTAGAATAAAGACAGTGTACAACATTGTTTTCATTTAAAAGATCTTAACTGCCAGATTTTAGACGCTATTTTTATGGTTGATGATGTACATTATAAAGCGACAGTGAACGGCTTTAATAATAATAATAATAATTGTGGCTACTTGTATAGCGCACAGGTCCACCTTATCGGTGCTCATGGCGCTGAAAGCTTTACACTCACTATTACCCGGCTCTAGCTGGCAACCATTACGGCGCTCCGCATTATATAAGGAATTTCTTCCTGCCGNCAAGGCACGGAGAACTCAAATGCATTTAGCAGTGATGACCGAGATATTTTCACCCTTGAAGAGGCAAATTAACACCATATTCCTAGCGTGCTGAGTTTACTAGCTAACGAGGTAGGCTGCATCTCGCTTCCCGGTGTCAGTTTGCAACTGGGTTCTCATTTACAAATATCAAGAATATCCCAAAATGATGAGCAGTTCGTTTACAAGTGTTGCTAGAATACCTACAATGAAAGTCAGTAAGAATGATCTCACAATGGAAATGCGTTTAAATCGGATCATATGACCTGCAGTTTGCATTTTTATCACACATTTCATTCATCATAACTTTGTAGTTAGTTCAAAGCACATGTCTGCATGGAGACAATTCCAAAGTAAGGGCTTTGTATGTTGTTTTAACATTTAAAAATGGTTAGATAAAAATATAATTCATTTCTGTAACATTAATGCTCATGTGTAATGATCTTGAAACCCCAGCAACTGGGTGTAATAATGCAATTATGAAGTTTCCAAATTTTCAACATATTTCGTAATTGCTATTTGGTTGTTACACAGTTTGGCATATTCTATGGGAAAAAAAACACGTTTAAATCTATTTTGTTTGTTTTTCGTGTTCATTGCTGTTGCTGTTACGGTTAAAGAAACTGTAAAGCAACTTTTACATAGTGGTGTTTTGATAGATAGATAAATGGTTTATTGATTAAAAATCGTTGCAGCTAATAGCTAAATTATGATTTCAATTCACAGAGTAAAACATTGAGCTGATAAAAATGTGAACAGACCGAACGAAGTGTGAGTATTCCCGTCGCGTTCTCCTCTGAACCCGCTGTACGCGCATGCTGTGACGCTAAATGAAAACATTCCATGTTCTGCTCGCACACCGTTTCTCATCTCTTCATTCACCTTCATGGCACGCTCCTGTGAAACATGACCCAAAATGTATAAGACCAGGAGGTTGTGAATTTTAGAAACTCACAACTCGCTGATAAAGCTCAAACCGGTATTTGCATGAGCTGATAAAACTGAGAACAGACCGAACGAAGTGTGAGATTTCCCACCGCATTCTCCTCTATACCCGCTCTACGCGCATGCTGTGACGCTAAATGAAAACATTCCAGGTTCCGCTAGCACACCGTTTCTTATCTATTCATTCACCTTCATGGCACGCTCCTGTGAAACATGATCGGAATTGTATAGGACTAGAGCTGGCCGAGAGTTAAAGGAGGAAAGAGGGTGCTTATTCTTGGAAAAATGGTGCAAACTGGAACATATAATACACGTTTTGAAAACAAATTTCCTCAAAAAAAAAAATCCTATAAAAACGTGTATTATATGTTCAAGAACTTAAACAATTTTAGAAGAACGTACAATGTCCCAGAGTGGCTAATTAAGCAAATCCATATAAGAATCGTAATTTTGCTCAAAGAGTAAATAAATCTATTTTCCACCTTTATTTTTTTTTTCCAGATCCTATTTTCATCTCGTCAAAATCGATCTAGTATGCAATACATCCTTATTTTATGATTATAATGCCTACAAATGTTCCATTTATTTTGTGTAGGCTCAAAATTGAAAATTAAAATTATTGACAACAGTATAACTCCGCAAGTAAGCAAAAGCTTGAACTCTTTTAAATAAAACGACATAATAAATGATATCTTTATCATTATTTCTTTATGATCATCATCTTCATCATCATTATCATCACCATCATAATTATATCGAATACCGTATCACGATTTAATGAAAACTACGTGTTTAGCCTTGAAATGCCATTACATCAAAATTTATCTTGTCGGGCTACGCCTCCTGTACTCGATGGGGGCTGATTACCGGCATTAACACAAACGGTGGTTGATAGCCTTGTCGGTTCGGGTCAAAGGAGGGTCAAGTTTGTACCTCTTATGATGAAAACAGGGGTAGGTTTCACACCTTATATAAGGATTAAAAACAAGGAGTTGTGTCGACAGAGCAAATGAAATTAGAGCACCATGGTGTTTAGAGGAAGGAGGAATAAAATGAGAAGAGGGGTGGGGGAAAAAAAGGGGGAGGGGATGGGGTACAGACTGGGGGAGTGAAAGGAGGGGAATGAGAGAGAGAAGAGAGAGAGAGATAGTGAGAGAGAGAGAAAGGAAAAGGGAAGGGGAGAGAGAAATAGAAAAGGAGAGAGAAAGAGAGAGAGAGAGAGAGAGAGCGAGAGAGTGCATGAAAGAGGGGGATGGGGGAGAGAGAGGGAAGATGTTATTGCATTTATTTGAATACCAATAAGATTTGCAAAACAATTTTTTGTTAAAATAGTTAAGATAAAAAAGTTAAGATATGTAAATGGGGTTAGCAAGAGAGGGTATGGGAGAAAGAAGAAAGAGAGAGATAAATGGGAGATGAAAGAGAGAAGAGAAAAAAGATAAAGAGAAAAGCAAAAGGTAATCACCGTGTAAGTGTAAGGGGGTAGGGGATGGGGTAAAGAATGGGGGAGTGAAAGGAGGGGAATGAGAGAGAGAGAAGAGAAAGAGAGAGAGAGAGGGGGGGGGAATGTTATCGCATTAATTTGAATACCAATAAGATTTGCAAAATGTTTTGTTTTTTTTTGCTAATATAGAAGCAAGTTAAGATACGTAAATAGGGTTAGCAAGAGAGGGAGAGAAAGAGAGGGTATGGGAGTGAGAAGAAAGAGAGAGAGGGCAATAAAAGAGAGATGAAAGAGAGAAGAGAGTAGGGAGAAAGAGAAAGGCAAAGGAAATCATCGTGTAAGTAAGAAAAGGATCGACTAATTCCAGAAAAGGGCCATATCAATCATAATTAGATGTTGTGGTTAAGGTGTAATTCAAAACACTTTCTCTGCTCCAGAAAACCCCAGGTATTGAAAGGCTTCGAATTGACCAAGCTTTACGATGAATTTAAAGGTCCATGTGACCTTTTTTCCCTGTAGACCAATACCTAATCCACATTATAAAATATATCTTACTGTCGGAGGGGCATAGATTTAGGGAAGAGGGCAGGCTAAAGGTTTGTATCTAGGTAAGATATGGTTGAAATTTGAATTATTAGATAACGAAATCAGAATTGTTTAGTCATGATATAATGATAATAATAATAATAATAATAATAATAATAATAATAATAATAATAATAATAATAATAATAATAATGATAATAATAATAATAACAAAAATAATAATAATAATAATTGAGTGCAAATTATGGCATATCATAAGACATCCTCTCCTTTTCATAATCACTCCCTCCCGCTCTGTCTTAAATTCATTTCGTCTAATTTTAATAGCGTCCAATTCTGCCTTTTTTCTATCTTATTCAACGCTACAAACCTTTATGTGCACACAGTTACACACACACACACACACGCTCACACCTACTCACGTCACCCTCTTCCTCCGTTTTCTTGTTTTATTTATATTGATATTCCAAATGTATATTCTTTCTCCGTACTATAGGCCTTTCTTCTGAATATAAAAATCGTTGCCTTGAAAATTATAGTCTATCGCAAAAGATGTGCTTATCATTCGATAGAGGGCGCAAGACCAATTTCAAATGCAGGTGATGACGGTTATAGCCCTTGGATATTTTTTTTTTATTTATTTAACCCTTCCACAGGGCTCCTTTATTAAATAAATTTTAAACATTACATTTACAAAAGATGTTTGTATTTGAGAAAAAAAAGGTTTACAATATAAAAAATACATTGACAAAACAGTTTCATCCATGAATTAACGTGTTATTAAAGCAAGCTCAAAATGATTATTACAAATAAATGCAAACAACTTATTCTATGTAAGATATGAATACAGATATAGACATATAAACATAAACGTACATACATATGTATACTTGTATGTATATACACGTATGTAAAAATATGCACACATTGCTATGGCAAACAACACAACATTTCTGAAATTATTCAAAAAAACCTTTTAATTCTTGCCATTTCTTTTCAAAAAGATTTCCCTTAAGTCTTGTCCTTGCTATGTGTTTTTCCATATCGTAATATTTTTTTGCTTCTGAACAAATTCTTTCAAACGCAGGTGCCAGATTCTTACATTTAGCTGCATATATTTCTCTTCTTACAATAATTAAAATACAATTCAATGCTTGGTTTTGGTTACCAATGAAACCAAACAATTTGTTTTGGTTAGTAAGTTTGATTTTGATATTTGCCTTGTTAAAAAACAATTGTTCGAGCTTTGACCAAATTATGTTAACGATTGGACAGTAACAAAAAATATGTATTATTGTCTCGTCGCTGTCATCACAGAAAGTACAAATTTTGTCAGTAACGAGATTAAATCTCAATAAAGAATCTTTCATATACAGTATTCTATTCAATATTTTATATTGGAACCATCTCATGTTTATATCTATCGTAGATTGAAATGGAAGCATACAATATAAATACCATGTTTTATCATCAATCTTTAAATATTGTTTCCACTTGATTAGGCTATTCGATTCCTTCACGTTACTTTTCAAAAGAGCATTGTAAATATGTGAACAGCAAGTATCAGAAGTAAAGCTTCAGGTATAATACATGTTGGTTCTGACAACTTCGGTATGGCACTCAAGTTAAAACCAGCTTTGATAGCTCTGCAAATACCGTAATACTGAATAAAATTAATATTTACATCAAATTTATGCTGTAGTTCTAGATGGGAATATTGCCTTCAAACCTTAATATTGAATATGGTATGATGTGTATATACTGGTTTTCAAATGCAAAACTTGTTGTAACAGTGTAACAGGTCTTCCTTTCTTTCTTTTTCTCTCTCTCTCTCCCTCTCTCCCTCCCTCCCTCTCTCTCTCTCTCTCTCTCTCTCTCTCTCTCTTTCGTTCTCCTCATTTCCTTCTCTTCTTGCCTTCTACTCTACTGTGTATTATGAACAGAAAATTATGTCGCAAAATGCAATGCAAATATCTTAAAACGCTTAGCGATGAAATTTTCGGTGAATTGAAATGACCATCAAAGGCGAATTTTCACAAGGTAAACTGGCACTGAAGATCAGCGTCACCTTTATAAAACAATGCACAATTGAACATCAAAAACATTACTTTTGCCTTATTCCACTCAGAAAATTGTAAATGTTCCTTTCTAATATAACTCCAGTCTATCTCTGTGACAGCTATACAAGGCCGCTTGAGTCGATTTGTTCCCCAAGGGATTTACACCCACTGTTTAGCTATTCTTCCGTATTTTCACGCGCCCATTTCAAGAAGCACCTTTTCCCGCTAAAATGTTGTTTTTTCTCTGTCATTAGTAACGCTACCGTGTTTGATGCATGTTTGGATACAATGCGCATCCCATTAAGTGGTTTACACAAGTTTCTAACCTTCACGATTTGTGTGAAACTGAAATAATACTCGGAATTAGAAAATACTGATGAAGTGACTTGAACAAAAAACCTCTTAGATTGATGGCATTCACAAATTTTTCAGGTTTAACATTTTCATGTTTTAGATCATAATTTTTATCACAATTCTTAATCCTCCTTTGATGCTGTTGTTCATTTGATTTTAAAATGTCATCGTCTTCTCTTCATTCTCTTTTCTTCATCTCCCTTCCTTCATTTTTTTCAATTCTACTTCACATCCTCCTCTACTCCTCCTTCTTTTCTTTTTTTTCTTTCAGGTTCTCTAAAGTATAACGATTTTTAAGTCTTTCTCCTTCTTCTCTTGTTGTTGATGTTTTTTTTTCTTTCCCTTGTTTTATATATTTCCTTCATTCTTGTTCATGTTCTTCTCGTTCTTTTACCTTTTCGTCTTCTTTATCATCATCTTTTTCTTCATATTCAGTTTGTTTGATTTACAGAATCTACTTTGTAGACATATACCACAAGGTACGAACTTTGAAGACGTTGTAACTAGTATAATATACTTTCAAAGTTTCTTGGTGTGTGTGTAAAGCTACATTTAAGCATAAATTTATCCTTGCACATTCAACAATATGTTTACTTCCAATAGTGTCCTTATAAAGTATCAGACCAGCCAGAATCTTGTCAAAATTGTTTGTAAGGTATTTTTTTTCTCGAAATGTTCCGATATGTTCATATCTACTGCTGATCAGTATGACACCACACATATGATATGGGGCCTGTAACATAAAAGATGCAATTAAACTTACGATAAATATCTATCGTAAGTCTATGGGAAAATGTGTACCAAAGAGATGCAATTGATTGCAAGATTAATCGTATCTCTTTTATGTTACAGGCCCATGTACTGAACTGGTGTTTTAACATCCGAAAGTGTTCATATAGTGACTACACACAGATTGTTAATATTAGCGCACCATGTAATGCATCTCAGCATTTACCATGGGGCAGTAGAGGGGTTGTGTTCATATCTACTGCTGATCATCATATCACCATTACACTGGAAATATATTCACATGTTTTTTAACAACCGAAAGTGTTAATAATATATTGACTACACACGATAATCATAATATTGCACCGTGTGTGCTATTGTAGCATTTATCATTTGGGGTTTTAGAGGGGTTGTGTTCATATCTACTGCTGATCATCGTTAAACCATGCATTGGAAATATACTGTTTTAACAGCCGAAAGTGCTCATATAGGTCTACATGTAGAGTGCTACGGCGTACGGTTTTATTGTTTGTTGTCCACTTAACTTTTCCGAAATAGTTTATATCATGTTACTATCATTATTATCAGCATTAGTAGTAGTATTATCACTATCATATTGATTATATCACTATAAAATAATGATAATGTTATAATTATATCTATCTTTAATCTATCATTTGCCCTCTCTTTATCGGTATCCTTATTTCTGTTTCTCACAAACGAATGGATATTTGCATTGGCAGTACAATACAAACATATATTTAACTTCATGTAAACAGAATGGCTGCAGAATTATCTTTCTCATCCTTTTCAGTGGATGTTGAAAAAATGGAAAGGATTCAAAAGAAGCTCTCACCTTCCCTCCACAATATCAATTATTCAGACACACAAATCAATGACAAGCTCACCCTAAAAAGAGATTCAAAGGAAGACATATTCGTCATTCTAACAGCTGACAAGGTGACTCTGTCAAGAGGCTACCATCAAAGCTGTTCATTAAAGAATAGTAACTATAGCAACATCATCACTCAGACGCGCGAACGTGTCATAATATTCATTTCAAATCGGAGACAACAACCAGAAAATATAGGATCGTGTTTGGTTGATAGATATAACGGAAACCGCTTTCGCTTTTAACGTCACCCTTTCTGTCATTTTTTTTCCTCTAAAGACAGGTTGTATAGAATGTCCTCGATTTATCTATTTTGTTGTATTCCATCATTTATATATATGTGTCTTCTTTTCATGAGTTCACAAGCGAACATCAACACGAGCGTGACGTATTCCTTTTCATCTATTGATTTATTTATTGTTAGACTTATCTTTTTTTCTTTCGATATGACGATGTGACTTGACAAGTCTTTCTACATAGCGTGCCAATCTTAATATCAATATTTTGTATCCTTGCCATTTCTGAAACTGTAAATTTCACGTATGAGTTTATCGTATCATTGTTTTTTTTTTCATTGTACAGTATACATGCATCGATTATATACTAATAAGCGATTTTATTCCTTAGTCATAAAGTCTGATTGCAAACGACATGCATTTATGCAGAGCAATAAATGATTATTACAGATTTGTATTTTTTATTTTCTCTAGTTACTTTTTTTTCTCACTTGTTTCGAACCAACACGTGCACAAATATCAGCACAATCCGAAACAAAACTCAAACGCGAAATACAAATACAACCCTAAACAATATTCACTACCTTGCAGAAAAGCAAAGACAGAATAAAAATTCACATTTTTTCAAAACAAAGGAAGTTATACAAAGTTATAAGGACGTTACACAATCGTCACTATCATAGGTTACTCATACGGCGAAATATATCTAGATATCTTCCAAATCGATCTTAAAACACATGAGTAATGTGCGTACGTTACACAATTGTTGGGCACGGGTTGAGAACACCGGTGATATGCTAAACATCCCCCTGAATTCGTTATACTTATACCTTATCAAATCGTTCTAGAAAAATAGTATTAATAATAATAGATGCAATTATATAGCGCACATATCCACTCTGCTGAGTGCGCAGGCGCTTTACATTATTATTACCCTGACTTTAGCCTGGCAGCCATCCACGGCGCACTTGGCATTTTAAGGAATAAATATTCCTGCCAGGTACCCTTTCACCTCATCTGGGTTGAGTGCAGCACAATGTGGATGAATTTCTTGATGAAGGAAATTGACGCCATGGGTAGGATTCGAACATACGACCCTCTAGTTGAAAGGTGAGAGTCACGACCACTACACCACGACGCCTCCACGCCGTATTGCATACGTCAAAATCGTTATTATTACACTCTGTACAGAGTACACATTCAAAGTTTTCCTCGCACCGACATTTTTTTTTATAAAAAAAACGTGTGTACGTCGAGCATACTTACACGTCGAGATATAATGTATTTCGACGTACGAGTAACTTACAAGTAGCGTTTTTGACTGTTTTTGAACGTTTTTGAACGTACCTAAAACTTATGTTGGGCAAGTATTATTTTTCTCGAAATCCTCGCCTTACAGGACGACATTTTCAATGTATGTTAATTATATACGACGTATGCATAACGTACCCATAGCGTATTCGGCGTACGTCATCGTATTTGAAAAAATCCCAATAAGTCGGATATACATGTACGTCGCCACATTACATTGCATTTACATTCAATGTCTCACTCCAAGAGAAAGAAAGAAATAATAGCTTGAATCAAACCAGATTAGAATAGGTATATGAAAAATCATTCTGAAATATTCAATTGTTGTATTGAATATAATGATAACAAAGAAAATTAATTATACCTGTAGAATTCAGTTGATTAATAAGAACGAACAAAAAGCCATTACATATCATCCGATAAATTGATGCGTGTATAGGGTACGTTCCGTGATAAAATTAGAAAATTAATTAGTAATTATTTGAATTCACTCCTTATAAAAGTTTTCCGAAGCTTTGGTGAAAAATATGGAGGTTATTATTCCCACCTCTATGCTTAAATAAATCTTTGAAAACATCGATGAATTCCAATTGTGCTAGATTCGACATCTAATCATCGCTACTCATTAAAAATTAATCGCACGTATTAAAAAGATGGGGATATCATTATGTATGAATAGTTCCATTCATTGCTATGCTTTTCGTATAAATCTGGTTTCATTTGAAATTTCTCGACTTTTGCCCCGGTCCCACATGCACCATTTCCGCTGTGGAAGAAAACATCAAAAGCTCTGAACTCATTTTTCCTCGTAATTATAGTTATCGCCATTAATCATTATTCATTTTATGTATTATACTTTGTTCTATGTATATGTATAATTTCTGTATATTTTGAAATGATCATTTAAAAAAAAGATTGTTCAACAAGATTTGCACCTGAGAAAAAAAAAACATAAGTAGAAGCAGTGCGGTCGCATAACGGACGCAATTTGGACGCATACATCCGCGGATATGGGTGGTATTCCGCACTGAAAAGGTAAAATGACAGCTACTAGCCTGGTAAGGTCTTTGTTTATTTGTTGTTGTTGTTAAAATGTGTTTATTGTAAATCATATAATCATGTTTGCGTAACTACATCAATGCTTTCGTTTTTGTTACACAACTTATGGATTCGGGAATTTATACAGTTCATGTGTAAGTTTTGCATCTGCCACCTATGCTGCTAGAGGTGAAAAGTTTCAAAACTCTGCAGCTCGCGATCCATTACGATGAATTTGCAGTTAATTTGGGATCACTTGAAATACGTTGGTGTGGAGATGTCGCCTTTCTTGGGGAATTTTGCACATTTTCTAAAGGTAGAATACTTTCTTTCCAGCCTAAAGTTTGACTTTCGAAGATTGTTGTGTTATGTTGAAGAGTAGTATATGTTAGAACTTATCACCAATCAATCAAGCAAAAAGATTGGTCATGATAAGCGCATTTATAGTTATTCCAATAATAATTCTTTTATTCGGGCCTCGAATTAATGGACCGTGCATTCAAAACTCAAAACAGCTGTTGACCCCTCGTTGACCAATAGCGCAATAATCTCTCTCAGTGCGCATTCCGCATGGTGTGGCAGTGTATTGACGTGCACATAATGTGCTCTTATAATGTGTTGTGTGTGTGCGTTAATACGCTAGGAGTATCGCGATACCGTGGTGTCATGATGAATTATTATAGAATAGATTTTTGTTTTAAATAAATATTCTGGACTACATTCGACCAAAATACTTCACAGAGGTTATTATTTTGGCATATCCGAGGTACACAACAAGTTGTAAGCATAACCGTAATGTGTGCAAATGTAGTAAGAGACCAATTGGATCACTAAAACCCCGTAATATAGTACAGGGCCATTTCTCATGACGATAAATAGTTGTGACGTTACTGTTTTACCTCACAATTTGCATGTGTGACTGGGGGTAAGTCGACGACACAAACATAATAATGCAAGCTGCTTACTTGCGCATTTTTTTCGTTATGAACATTGTAAACCATTGGCTTCCCTACAACAGAAACAATATATTTAGTTGCGCTTGACTGCAGAGCAATATCAACGTCATTGACAAAGCCGTGCACGCAATCCGCAATTTCCACGATAATTAATCCTTCTTTCTTCTTTCATATTTTGCCATCGATGATGATGATGAAAAGTAGTGATTTGAGGGTAATCAATGATACTGTTGAATCATTTAGATGATTCTATTTGTGCACTGTGATTTGTGTATCGCGCTTGATTACCGCAGCAACAAAACAGCTACGCCAATTGCTCCGGCGGTTGGGTAGCACACCATGTGCAAATTAGACAATAGTCGTAGTCATGATTGTCTTTTCTTGCGTTTTGTGTCTCCTTTTCACGCGCAAGGACACCCTTTTGGCCGTGTGATTCGTCTTTTCTAAGAGTTGATTTGGTCGGGAGCGGAAATGTCATGGCTAATTTGTGATTTTCGTCTCGTGTACATTGTGCGTTTCATGTGGCTTCACACGCACAAAGAGAGTTGGGAAGATTCGATGTATCTGCATTGATTGTATGTTTGTGATGGTGTGCGTTCAGACTAGCTGATAATGATCTTGATATGAAAGCGTCATGGTGCAGTGGTTATGATTATTGTTATTCGTCAATCAATATGTTGTTAATTCGGTGCTAACATTTTGGTCACCCTTACATGAATAACATATGTCTTATTATTCTTTTTCATTTCAAGATCAAGTCACGTGGAATGCCCGGTTCAACACGATTTATGACGACTCATTACCAATTTAATCCTTATTAGCCTAATTAATTACTGGCTATACGTATACCACACAACAACAAAAATGACAAAAGAAATAGACAGTGACGTTTCTTACTATGATTATTTGTTCCATATTCAATCTTAGTTTGAACTTTAAATAGAAAGAATGCAATAATGACATGAGGAAATGCTATGTTACATCTTCGTTTAGTATTAAATTAGGTGGGATTCGCAGATGCCATTATTATCGAAGTATTATTAGGGAAAGCAGATAACCATACCTCCCCCACCACCATGCACTATGTGATTGTTTTCATGACATGTCCGAAGCTTAGAATATTTATAAAAGAACTATCGGTATCAAATACGCCAGGCGCAATGTTACCGAAACAAAAAGCATAGCAACAAACTGAAAAAAAACACATGCTGCACGAACAGCACTTGAAATCGAGTCCAAAAGAGATGGCGCTGCGTAGCAAAAAAAATGAATAAGATGGTGATGGTAGTGGTGGTTATTATTGTGGTAATTACATGTATAGTTATGGTGGTGGTGATTGGTGGTGCTGGTGATGGTTTTGGTGGTGATTGTAGTGGTAGTGGTGGTGGTGGTGGTGGTGGCGATGATGGTGGTGGCGGTAATGATGGTGGTGGTAATGATGGTGGTGGTGGCAGATGTGGAGGAGATGGTAATGGCAGTTTTTTTGCTGGTGAAGGTATTTACGGTGGTATGGATGGCTGTCCTGGATGGTAGTCAAAGGGTAGTGTTGCATAAATACAATAAAAATGAAACATACCAAAAATTTAAATGTTATTCTGATGAGATACGTGCTAATCCTACAGAAGAATACGTATCAATTGAATTGATGGTGGTATGGATGACTGTCCTGGACGGTAGTCAAAGGGTAGTGCTGCACAGGGTAGTGTTGCATGAATACAATGAAAATGAAACATACCAACCATTCAAATGTTATCACATTGAAATGCGTGCTAATTCTATACAGAAGAACACGAATCAATCGAATTGTACCTAGATTCGTGAAACAGTACCTCTTGGCTACCGTCACTTCGTGAAAACGTGGACTATTATTAATTAGTGGTGTTGATATCGTCATTGTAATTGTTTGCGTCGATACTTTATTTGACATTAATTTTGAATTTGAAATATTATTCAAGACTACCTCTTCAAATCCCAAACGCTATAGCATACAATTTCTAAAATTTACCAAGCATTCGTTATGGTAAAATACCTGCTATTTTAAAATCGAATATACCGATTTAATACCGATCTGACCGACAACCTATATACAGTATCCGAGCAAATCAAAGCATGCAAACACATTAATACGCCCTCGTATTTGTTTGTACGTGATTAACGCATTTCCCGTTTGGCGCCAATATTAAAATCATGCAATTTGCGCCCAAGGCTTATATCCCAAATTAATGACACTAATACCCTTGAACCCCACTCTATTTTCAACACTCTTGCAGAGATTTCATCAAATCGATGTTCTAATAGTGTGTTTATACTCTCACAGTGCATCCATTTCGGGTTTACCCGTGCTGAAATGTTCACATCGTAATGAGTTCTACCAACATTGGCGTTCACCTTGAATCGCTAAGTGATTTTTGTCTGTTTAAAGACACCCTCGTGATAGACACCTAAAGTACGTGATGTCTGATTAAGTAATTGTATTAAATATCCGCACGTTCGGGTCCAATTAACTTGTAGCTTTTTCATATTCATTCTTCATATCGACAGATAAGTGTATTTTTAGAAGGTGTTTGCCATCGGATTAGTTTCATGAAATTGCTTTGGAAATGGTTACAGTAACAGTTCCGGCTCTAAATGGATGTTCAGGAACTATCGGGTGCTATGAGGATGGTGATGATGTTTATTGGAGAGTACAAACATTGTTGATGATTATGATCATGATCACGATGATGAGTATGATCGTTAACACGATGATGATGAATATCATCATTATAATAATCACGATGGTAGCGATGATGATGATGATGATGATGATGATGATGATGATGATAATGATGGTGATGATACTGACGATGTTGATGATGGCGGTGGTAGTGGTGGGGATCAAAATGATATTTGTTATGAGGAGGAGAAGGAAGAGGATAATGAAGAAGTAGTTGGTGGTTGTGGTGATGATGATGATGATGATGATGATGATACTCATGATGATGATAATAATGATGATACAGATGATGACGATGATGATGATGATGACGATGCTGATGATGGCTGTGGTGGTGGTGACAAAATGATGATGATGATCAAGATGATATTTGTTATGAGGAGGAAGAGAAGGAGGAGGATAATGATGGAGGAGTTGATGGTGGTGGTGGTGGTGGTGGTGGTGGTGGTGGTGGAGAATTTGGTGATGGTGATGATTATGATGATGATGATTATGGTGGTAATGATGACCATATGACACAAGGAGGAAAGCCAAAAATTCATTAGTATATTCACACTTTTTGATAGAGCACACAAAGCATGGCAAAATATGAATTTCTGAGCTTGTTAAATGCCAATCGCAAAACATGAATTATGGTGACGTCAGACGAACATATTTCAATAGGTTCGTCCAATGTCACTTCGAAAGCATCGATAGATAATGGCGTTCAATTGACCTGCGACCTATGGACATGATATAAAAATATTATCTATGTTTAATATACAGTATATAGACGAAATATACGTGCAGCTACAGACCACAACAACATCTGTAAATCCATTACAACAAAAATTAATTGAAATACACAGAGAGCAGCAATGTCGGCAAGTCCATTGTCACTGCTAACTCGTAATAAATTTTGAAACAAAGCTGGACTCAATTATGACACCCATCATCGCCATCATTCATAAATCAGAAATTGTGTTATTAAACTGGGACTGAATGATGGCTGTTTTCTCGGATATGCTCTGATTCTTGGCCATTGCGTGACCGAGAACTGCGGCGGTATTTAGATCATCATGACAGGTCTAGCTGGCGCTTCCTCACCACGGGCTGCTGATTTCTATAACCGTCTTGTGGGGGCAGTCACACCAACAGACTAAGCCCTTCCCTGATCTCAAACCGCATCAACAACAATTGCAATAATAACTGTCTAATTCTGCTTGAAATATGAAGTTTAAAAGTTATTTTTTCAATCTCAATTGTAAAAAATCATTGATTGAAGAAAACAATGATTTGTATTATTTGTAGTTCATAATTCGAATTTGAATTTAAGATAATTCAATTTGACAGGGTGGTATCAGGCTGAAGGTTTATCTGCCCAATAATGCTGCCAAAACTGAAATATCTTGAATTTGAACCATAAACCACAAATCACTGTTTTCTTCAAGCGATGATTTTGTACAGTTGAGATTGATAAAAAAAAACTTTAAACATCAGATTCCATACGGAATAAGAAAGTAATAGCTACAATTTTGTTGATAAAGTTTGCGAGCAGGGTATGATCAGTCTGTCGGTGTGACTGCTGTACAAGAACCGCCCGATTCATACCAGACCGTTTGTATCCCGAAATTAAAACCTGCGATTTGACATAATTAGCCCTCTCTTAACTCAACTAAAAAAAAGCTTAATTTTAGTTCTACAAGTTCAACTCAACATCTTGCCAAATTCATAACGTTATTGGAAATATCCTAGAGACCGAGACATTAATATGTGGCACGTGTTTTGAATAAATGATGGATAACAAACGATGGTATAAAAAATTGAGGGCTCACATGACTGAATAATAATAAATTATATTTGTAAGAATGGTAAAGCTGTAGTTAAAAGCATATTTTACTATTTTAATTGAATTGGAACTAGTTTAATCAGTTTATTGCTTGTATTCAATTATTTCATTGTTTACCTGGAGAATTATTATTATGGTCATGTGAAAATTCCAATTTGAAGACAAAATTTTGGACGTGTTTAATGTAAACACAGCCATACTCATCTCAAGATCAAGAAAGTGACACCTCTGTTTGCAGATTGGAAACAAGGATGCGGAAAAGATTGATATAACAAGTGTCCCTTTCTCATCTTCTTAATCGTCTTAACTCGGTGACGATAATCGCGTGTCACTAACTTTCCATTTGAATGGACATTTATTAATATCATCTTGTTCCTACCGTCATTACGATATCACCGAAAAAGATGGAAATGGACATGGTTTGATACAAGCTACCCTCTCCCTTCCCCTCAGGAACAAAAAAAAAACCCGGACCTCTCTTAAAAATCTCCCTGTGGAGGGGGACAATTCGTCCATGTTTTCAGGAAAAAGAGTCTAAGAATTCTTAGTTCAAGTATCAATTCTCTTACTTATTTTGATACAGAATTTTCATGTATATACTACCTTACATATTCGTTTATTTCTTTATCATTGAACTAAAAAGAACATGTTTTTTTCAATAACGTTCTGCAAGGAAAAGGATATTCTTTCTGGTATTTTCCATCTCCATAGAAGCGAGTAAGATGGGGATGGAGAAAGAGAGAGAGAAAGGATGAGAGATGGGGTGAAATGGTGGAGAGGAAGAAGAAATGTCAGAGACAGAGTGAGAGAGAGATAGAGGGGGTGGGAGGAGAAAAGTCAGAGAGAGAGAGATGGGGAGAGAAGGGAGAGGTCTTTGGGGTGAGATGCTTCGAGCTCGGGCCGCGAATCTTTGCGGACTCAAAGCTGACTCCTCGAAACTGATGAGGGTGATGATGAGTAGTAGGTTAAAGAGAGAGGAGGTGGGGCGGATGTCTTGAAAGGTATGTAGGATGATGAATGGTGTTCGCAGCTCGATGAGAACCTGACATAGTAAACCATGTCACTAGAGAGCTGACCTTATGGAGAGGGTGGTAATAACTTCAGATTTGTTGTGGCACCGCTTGGGCGACAATAACATCCCTGCGTTTCACCTTGCAAATTGGACAAGGGTGGGCAAGGATGGAAGGTGGCGAGGACTCGGGAGATGGAGAGATAGAGGGGCACGGAGATAGAAAGGGAGGGAGAAAGAGAGATAGAGAGAGATAAAGAGAGAGAGAGAAATAGAGAAAGAGATGGAGGGAGGGAGAGAGATAAATAGAGAGGGAAATAACGTGGAAGAATTTATGCTTATTCAAAATAGATGTGTTTTAATGAGTTGTCTTTGCGTGGGTGTGTGATTATGTGACTGTGTGCGTGTGTGTCTGCATTTGTCTGCGTTAAAATAAGCAAGATGATAAAAATAGTAAGTGAAATTAAATATGTATGAGTGTGTATGTGTGTTACAGGTAGTGTGTGTGTTTGTATTAGAGAGGGAGAAAGAAAAAGTAAGATAAATTATGTGTGTTGATAATTCCGTTGTTTAGGTTTTTGCAAATGTGGGTGTGGGTTTGTGTGTATATATGTATATGTGTGTATGTGTGTGTGTTTCAGAGGGAAAGTGGGTGAAATACAATGTCATTTTGAAGAGAGAGGGTGAAAAAGAGATAATAAGCCATATTGACATTGACAGAGAAAAAGAGAGATATAGAGAAACATTGCCACCAAACACAGACACAAAATATTATGGATCTCGCACTTTCAAAAATGATTCAGCTGAACTCTGGAATGATCTGCCAAACATTGTAAAGGAGGCGAACTTAACCGAATCTTTTGAAACTTTGTTTAAATTTTTTTTTCAATGATTTGCTGTTTATAATGTGCTTTGTAATGTCTCTGGATTAAGTTTAAGTTTAAACCTGTTATTATTCTTTTTAAATTTGTTGCAACAAACCTGTTTGATGTTACCAAATTAATTACCATTTTCCTTGTTCTTATTACCTTATGAACTTATTCCATCATCCATGTATGTATAGGGCGAAAATATTAGTTTTTCTATATATCTATTTATCCTTCTTTCTAAGCGCTTAGGGACTTTCCCTGTGCGAGTGATGAGCGCTATATAAAAAAACGTTCATCATTATTATTATTATTATTCCCTTAAATATCATGTCAAATACGGGTTAATTACTTGCTTCCGTTCAATTAGCATGTTGCATTGTGGATATTCAAATAACACGAGTACAGAAATTTCCCCTTTCCATTTTTCTCCAAAAGATATCCCTGTATTATTTGCATTTCTTAACTATATTCGAAGGACGTGACACCAATTCTAAACACAATGCCGTGAAAACAAAAGGATGAGGAAATGAAGGTCCATGCACAAAAAGAACTGTTGGTTCGATGGATGGTTTAGCTTTGACAAAAAGCATTTAGACGAACGTGGATGGCATGGAAAGAGAGAAAAGGCGGGAGTAATTTTCCGTTGATCACTCAATAACAATGGTGTTAGGTCGTCTGCTATTGTTATGCCTGAAATTAGAAAGCCATGAAATAACATTCGCTCATCCTTTAAAACATACAAGGCAGGCGGGATGGAGGCGGATAAAAAAAGCGGTAAAATCGAAGATGAGTCCTTGGTGTCGGCGCCTGCCTCGTTTAACGCTAACACGCCGATCTCTATTTCATTATCACTTTCTCTGGCCCAATGCGAAGCGGATCAATTAATATAATTGCGCTGAGGAAAAGCAAAAGGAAACGCGATAAAAAAAAATGAAGCTAGCGGCCGTTGATGAGGTGGCGGAGGTGTGTGTTATGGTAGCTTGCAATGGGCAAATCGCCGATTGATGGGATAGTGGAAGTCGAGCAACAATTTAACGCTCCTTTTGGCCTTTTCATTCATGGATGCGTCGACCTTCTGTATTAACGTCTACTTAACTCTTTATATATCCCTCCATCTCGCTATCTCTCTCTCTCTCTCTCTCTCTCTCTCTCTTATTCCTCCCTCCCTCTCTTTATTTATTTTTATCTTTTAATTTTATCCATTTCTTGTTTTTGTCTCTCTCCCTCTGTCTCTCTGTCTCTCTCTCTCTCTCTCTCTCTTTCTCTCATTAATCTTGTCTCCATTTCTCATTCTCTCTCTCTATTGTTTCTTTCATTTTTTCTTCAATTGTTCTCTCTCTCTCTCTCTTTGCCTGTCTTATTTCCTTTTTTTCTGTCCACTTTCTCTCTCCCCTCCCCCCCCCCTCTCTCTCTCTCTCCCTTCCTCTATCTCGCTCTCTTCTTTGAATCCTCCTGATTTTTCTCCGCTCACGTTATTGCCTCTGTAATGTCTATATATCTCTTTTTAATAATCATCCCGCTCTACTCATCACTGTCATCTAGGACCTGTTCACCTTTTGTTAATCTACTTCACATCATTTCACAACCCCGCCTCTCTCCTATTCTCACTGCCCCATCTCATTCAAACCATTATAGCGCCAAGGGATTACCACCGTGTCACACATCTTAGCCTGGATTACAAGTCATCCAATTCTCAAAATGGCCTCCAAGATTGTCAAATCTTCTACATCGAAGTACCACCATTCTTAATTCCTTAAATGCGAGGCGGGTCAGAATTCTGATGTAAACGAACGCTCCCTATTAGTAGCAAGTAGCATTATCATGATTATAAGAGTCCATTTTCATTACCGGGTATTAACATCATTTCAAAATTCACCTGACCTGACAATTATAATCATCCGTCTATCATTTCTGCTTCTATTGCATGCAGCTTTAAACATATTGTCCAGCATGAAACGCATTACAAGCAGCTTTAAGGCTCTCCGCCTCAAACAGTTTTTGTTCAAACTATGTCACGTGTTAAAATCACAATTCCACCCGCCAATCAACATGCATATTTTCACTGATAGGCATTACCACTTTCACGCCGTAATCCAATTTTGAAATTACATCGATTCCATAACGATAATATCCCGCCGTTCTTATTATACTATACTATGGTCGGGGTATAATAATGGGTCATGATAAAAATCCGCTTACGTTTCTGTAAATCAAGTTTAAGGGCATACTTCGACGTTTGTCTCTGTCATGATTAAGTCATAAATATTAAGTCTATTATGCCGTACGAACCGTATCATGGGGATAAGTGTTACTTGCTACCCCTCCCCCATCCCATATATTTTGTTTCTTTCTCCCTCCATCTCCTTTTCTTGTTGTTCAACTTAATGTTTTGTTATTACTCTAAGGATTAGTTCACTCCTTTTCAAGTATTTGTATTGTATCTAGACTAATCCTCGAATATTTATATTCTTTTGATCCGTGACCTTGATCAATACTAGCAGGATATTAATAATATGATGATAATAATAATAATGATAATATTTAGTTCTAATATAGCGCAAAACACATATAGCCATGATATGTACCTATGCGATTATAGAATTGAAATCCTTACTAGAGCATAGGCAGTAGACAAAACGATGATGTCATCATCTACTCATCTACTCAGGTTTTTATATTTTAGTTATTGGAACCCCTATTTCACATTCAATGGAATATGGAGAAGGAAATAGTAAAAAAAAACAACCCAAATAACAGGAGTGGAAAACCAGATGAAGAGACCAAAAGAAAATTGGACAAAAGTTAATGATGCGAAAGCTGTACATTTGTGTAAGAATGGCGAAATAATTAAAAAGTAATAGACAGATTGTCAATTATGTTGATGACCTCATGGGTCCACTATCCATTTTGATACACTACACTATTTATTTACTTTTAAAACTTTTATCCTGCGAAATTTCAATATCTAATCAATAAAACTTGAACTATTTTCCATTTCTTTGTTGTCATTTGTTGTCATTTACAGGCTTCTTACAATAAGAACAAAATGTTGGCTGTATGTCGATGACGTTCAAATGAATAAATTCCAAATTCAAATACCTAATACTAAAAGTAATAGACAAAATATATTGAGCTTCACAATATTTCATATTTTCAGTTACTCAATAATAACAAAGTATTAAATCATAAATTGAAATTTCCAAGATTTTTTGGACACATGAATTAACAAAGACGTACATGTATTTCATTACTATTTCCTGGGTAAATGTAAAAAAAAATGAACAGTGTTTTGTAGTAATATTGTAAACTAAGTGGATGGTTAGTTG
>BQKZ01000065.1:193412-228451 GCA_036244855.1 Temnopleurus reevesii
TCTATCTCCCTCTCTCGGTCTCTATTTGTCAGGTGAAGACAGACACACGGTGTCAATGGAGATGGGAAAAACTGGGTTATTGTGATAATGTTGAATTATGATACGAGAAAAGAGAGGCGTGGAGTTGGCCTATTTTTCAAACTCTCTCGGGAAGGAGAAAATAAGGGCTGTGACATACTGATCCTGATTGCCAAGTTTCATAGGGTCGCCCTCTCTCTCCCTCAAAAAAAAATATTGCTTTCGATTTGTGGAAAAGTATTTATGGGTTTTGTGGATGGCTCGAGATGGCTGTGTTCAGTACACAAGCCTGTTTCTTATTAACTTTTACGAACCCGATTATTGGCTTTGTTTGCTATTTCAGCTAATTCAATTTGATATGATTTTTTTTCTTTGCAACAAATAGAACTTAATTGTGCTGGTAATTCAAAAGGTGTTGCCCTAATGATATAGTTGAGTATGATATGACATTTCAAAACAGTTTATCATGGAAATCTAATTTGTTTTCCCTTAATTCCATCGAATCAACACCGTAAATAATAAAGAAAATCTTATCAAATCTGATGTAAACAGAATCATGTCATCAATAACTGAATAGAACCGAACTTCAAAATGTTAAAATAGAATCGAAAAGAAACAACGAATCTGATTGGCAAATACATGTAAAAATCATAGGAATTTATTCCTTGAAAAAGCTTATGCACCTAATATAGCTGCACTGATAAAGCCATGGTAATAATGCTACAATTGTAGAGTGCTGAAGGAATTCTGCTGAAGAGTTGATAAGTGCTATATTAAAGCCGTTCAATATAGTCCTTCATGCACGTTTGAAATACCGTAACAAATAAAGCATGGCATACGATTTAGCCACATGACGTAGTGATTCCTAAACTAATCTATCTCCAATCTACACTCTAAGTATTATCATTAATTACTCAATATGCCATGAAAAATATAAAACATGCACTGAATATAAATCTATTTTACGAGTATCTTCGATATAAAAATTATTTCATGCGCTGTATAGTAGTCGAATAGAATAAAGCATGACATAATATGATATAGCTGTACCCATCCATATTCGCTTTGTAGGCCTACTCTGTGCTCAAGATGTCATTAAAAGAGTGTAAAAAACACTTAATACCTGCATACTTTACCACTGTTTCCAATGAATATCATTTCATGCGCTGTAGCAAGCAGTCGAAGATAATAAAACATAACATACAAAATAGATATGCGACGCATTGATACCTAAACCCTTCTCTCTCCGCGATACACGTTCTTTGTATTATTAATAATATTAAATGATCAAAATTTCACAAAGAAAATCCAAAAGATACACTAGATATCAGAATATTCTACCAATATTTTCAATGAATATTATTTCATGCGCTCTCGTAATACAGAAAGCGTGGCACACGATATAGATACACCACCCAGTGATTCCCCAACTCTCTCCGCGATACACGCTCTGTGTATTATTATTAATTACCGAAGATGTCATAAGTTAGTAGATGGCGGCGGTATCATTGCGATGAAAGCAACGTAATGCCTGAGGTCTCTATCTCTCCTTGCGGCTTTGCCTCTTGACTGGAGGAGGTTTAGATACCTGACAAGTGTCTGAAAGCTCAGTCACACTTTTGCGATCAAAGTTAACATTATGTTTGGAGTTCATTGAATAGGTATAAGATGTATTATTATGTATAAATGTATTATATTTTATATTATTTCAACTTCTTTATCTATTATATCTCTTTTGAATGTTATTTAATGGCAACCTTGGAGATCAATGCTTGCACTGAAGGAGGCTACCCTGTCTAAGAAAACAATATAATAATATAATAATAATAATGATGATGATGATGACGATGATGATAGAAGTAGAAGTAGTAGTAGTAGTAGTAGTAGAAGTAGTAGTAGTAGTAGTAGTAGCAGTAGTAGTAGTAGTAGTAGTAGTAGTAGTAGTAGTGATAGAAGAAGTAGTAATAATTTATTTGAAGCTCCTGCCCGCAGAAAGATGCAATGAAAACAATCGACTGACGTTAACATAATTATTAAATATACTTTCTGGCTTGTGCTCACGAAGGGTGCACAGTCATGATTGAAAATTATGTTTTGGTTTCATTTTCTATTGTTTATTTGTTTGTGCTTGTGTTGTTTTTATTTTTGTTTGTTTTTGTTTCTCTTTTTTTTGCTTGAATATTGTTATTTGTTTGTTGTTTATTTGTTTGTTTGTATTTGTTTGTTTGTGTGTGTGTTTGTATTTGCTTGGCAGCTCTTCAGATGGGCATCAATTTTGCCCCCTGAATGTAAAAATTTCGATGCGCGTCTGATCAAATAAATTAAACTAACGGTAGGTAACGTTGGTTACAAAATACAAACGTCTAACTAGGCCTGTTGAAATAACACACATGGCTTAAGTCGTGACTCCAGCGGGGGATAATTACAGGGGCAATGATGACAAAAACGAGATATGTTATTAATCTTGGGTGTTGATAAATCGTTCATATTTCTTTCTCCTCTGCAAAATGACGATGATCTGGGCTAATGAATTGGTAGGCACGGTGCCTCGAGTGCGTCCAAGAGAGGAGGGAAGGGAGAGAATCGAATATGGAGAGGAGTGGAGGGAGGAGAGAATCGAAGATGGAGATTTGGAGATTGATGGAAAGAAGAAGGCAGGTCAGATGGATACAAATATATTTTTTTATCAATAACGGAGCAATTTTTGTGACAATGTTGAGCTCCTGTTACATTAGAAAACCATACACTTTTCATAGTCCTGCGGGCTTGGTGAAGATATAATAATGTGACCATTCAATCTAAGATGCTGTATCAAATCTAAAATCAGCTCATAATCTTATTTTACACCAAGACTGAATACCTATGTAAAATATGTGGCTTCAAAATTTAACAGGGACATCAAAATGTCACAGACTAAAACACTCAAATGTTGAGAGAACGATTATGAATAAAAGAAAGAAGGAAAGAGAAACTACCTACAATCAGAAAGAAAGTTATACGGGATTAGAAATGATAGAGAGTGGACGATATCAAAAGAAGAGAGGTGCGAATGGAGAATGATATAGAATGAGTATGATAGATGGAGAGAGTAAGAGAGAAGGGAAGGTGGGGACGAAAAGAACGAGAAAAAGAAGGAGAGAAAGAGAGAAGAGAGAAGATATGGATAGAATTGGAATCAAAGAGCCGACAAGTGTTGGCCGTCAACACCTCCTGATTGCACGAGGCCTCGAGACAGTCGCGGTCCCAATACCGAGAGATTCCGACAGTATTAGTAAAAATGTGACGAAATCTTGCAAGATCTTAATTTCCCGCGCATACCAGGCGAACAAATACCAGAAATTAAAATCCATTGAATATAGTTCCATATTAATACTTCCATATCAAAACAAGGAGTCTTATCAAGATACCAGCTCAAACTAGGTGGATGAAGTACTAAATTTTCGTTTTTATCTTTGAAGTCGATCTCGGAAATTGTTCTTTTGGGATCATGGGTGTTTTTTTCCACCAAGAGCGTCACACCAATCGTCAGGTCTACCGAAGTGCCGGGCGTCAATGGATGGCGACAATGATGCTATCATGCGATGATTATTGTGCTATTTTCCCCCAATTTTCTACCAAATTAGGAGCCCTTTGCCCCGATATTTTGAAAGGTCAATATTATTTTTGTCGAAGCGGATACTGATAGGGTTGGAGCGATCAGTCACATGCCGTTGTCCCTTGGTCATTTGGTGGAAGTTGTTTATAAAAAAAAATCGAAAGTTCTAATCTGCAATCTGCACGGTTCCTATCATCCCTCCAATATCAATATAATATTACTTATATCTAGTTATATAGCATAATATCTACTGACGATTTCAAGCTTTATAGAATATGAAAATTGATATTCAACAATAACACTAAACAAACATAAAGAAGAAAAGCATAAACAAAAATAAATGAGAGAGCATTAAAAACATAACATAATTTTGAGACGCATTAGATAAAAGTACCCGTACTTCTCTAGACTTATAATTCATCAAAAGGCATATGACAAGTCATGAAGAAAACAACAACAAGAAGAATCTACAAAAATAAATGAATGGAGACAAGCAACTTAAAGAGACAGCAAAACACTATTGTTATTAAGACACATTAATGTACTGAATTACCGTCGAGGGGCAATATCTATTTAAGAAAATTAGATTACAGCTTCAATCATGAAATAAATTCTTCCCGTGTTCCAATCGGTCATTTTCAAAACATTATACCAATACTATTTAAGTATATTTTCATCAAGGTCGAATCATTACTAATTATAAAGAATTTAAAATTTTAATCAATACTCATATTTGCAATACAGAGATGAATAAATTAATATTTCTTATAAACCTTGTGTCAAATTTTGAAATAAAGGACATTTCATAGCAAAATGAAATTCATTTTCAATATCAACATTGCTAAGTGGACATGTTCTGTTATCAATTAGACCGTTGTGGTGTCTACCATGACTGCCTGACGAACAGGAAAAGATGGAAAGGAGAAGGGGAAAGACTTTACTAAATTTTGCATCCTAAATGCCAATTTGCACCCATTCTAGCATTTTCAATTTTTCACCCGTTCCTTCTGACAAAAAAGCGGAGGGGTGGGCGTTATGTATGATAATACTTTTTTTTAGCAAATATCATCGGACAACACTGACACAATATGCACATCAATTCAAAAGGCGACGAATATTATATTTGTATTCTTATTCCATTTACCGGCTGTGAGGAATTATTAGACCATTAAAAACAGGTGTTTTGATGTATGGGGATATTAAGAGACAAAAGATATATGAATTTCAAATCGCACACGAAGGAAAAAAAGTCGATACTGATGAGAAATAAATCCGCCCTAAGAAATCGCGTTTAGAAGAATTTATTGTTGCCGCGGCTTCGTAAAACCTCAATACATTTACCTCGATCCAGCTTTCAAAATGGCGTCCAATCTATTATGGCGCTGGGTCATTTGCGAGAGTAATAATAAAGCAGTATGAGCAGACAGGGATCACACCGGCTTTATAGAGATGATGGGGGATCGGAAAGGGGTGAGCGGAGAGTACTTGACTGGGCGAAGGGCGACAAATAGACCTGCTAGGGTATTACTATCACTCATGCTCCCCAGGTATTAACTCGTGGGCGAAATTATGACGGGTGCCATAATGCTTCATTTTTCTCGCACTCACATTTATTTTTCATTTCTCTCTACCCTCTCTCTCTCCCGCTCTTATACCTTCTCAGAATCTCGTCGCGCTATATAATCACCAAGAATGACGGACGCAATATCTATTATTTATTATGCCGCAAATCCGTTTGCTCCATAAATAAAAAATAATCAAGAGGGATGGCGCCTGGAGGATTTTCTTCTCACGTCGCTCACACTGTGTCTCAGGATTGCGTGTCTTAAGACGAATGCATTGGTCGCGCAGCAGGATTACGGCAATACGTCTCAAACACTAATTTGTATACACCCTAAATATATTTCTTTGATGACATGTTAGCCTCTGTTTTTCTTTTGCTTGCTTTGAACATATGACATTATTTTCAATTGATTCTGACATAGAGAATACATCTATGAATATTAAACTTTGGGAGGCTGATTGGTCTGATGGCGCAATTCGTTTCATGTCTATCTCACAAAAATAAATGTCTGCAGACAGTAATTGCATTCCACCTAAATGATAAAAAGTAAAACAACACCATTGGCTTTCACTTGGTCTGACACTCTTCTGTTATATCTATGCATATTCACTATTAGCTTGAATTTGAATCACATGCCTATTTAGCAGTTTTAACTTCAAAAGGGTTCCACTAAAGAAAAGGTTGATAAATGGAAATCTAAAAAGATATATAAGATTGGAATTTATTCATTTGAACGTCATTGACATGTACAGCCAACATTTTGTTCTGATTGGAATTTGGAATTTGGAATTTATTCATTTGAACGTCATTGACATGTACAGCCAACATTTTGTTCTGATTACATTTTTTTTTCATACACATTGTGTTATATCAAACAAATTATACAAATTGTAAATTACCGCATGCAATTAATTCGAGTTTTTCTTAGATAAGGAAAAGTAAGAAACATGATAAAAATAATTTTGTCCTTCAAAAAGCAACACAGTAATGTATCATTACGAGTGTGCTATCGTATTCATAAGTTTTGTCCTTCATATATCTCATGTGTGTACATGTATCTTAATTGTTGTCATCTTGAGTACATTCCTGTTGATTGCTGCTGCTGAATTAAAACCGTCTAAAAACCAGCTATTGAACTGACATGAACTGTTTTCGTTTTATGAATCAATGAAAACACTAAATGCATATTTTACTTACTTCATACCAGGAAACACAACTTGTAAGTAGCAATGTCATAACATCGCTTCCCGTTCTCAAATGCAGATGGCGCACTTGCACAAATTCTCACAATCATCGTATCCACGAATCTTGACTAAATTCCACTGAGAGGTGCATGCAGATTCAAATTTTCAGGTATACAGACTATAACTCCTTAAGATTCAGACTCACACCTTTGCGTTTTTAGCTTGTGTCGTCCCAGCAATTTTGGAAATAAATAACACGCTCACTGGACGCGCAGCATACGCAGATAAAACGGTGGACAGACATTCGGATTTCGCTCATGGAGTGTCTACCGAGCGTCAGTCCACCGTATGACCTGCGTCTTTGTGTGTCCAGGGAGCGTTTTTAATTTCCAAAAACGCTGAGCCGACGCACGCTAAAAACGCAAAGGTGTGAGCTGGCATTAAGGTTAAAATCAAGTGCACGGCTAAATAAATTTTCATCCTGGCTGACCGAACAGATTCTAAAATAAGCAAGCATCCCTCAGTCTAAAGCCTTTGGCATAATGTTTATTATAAGTGAAGTTCAATTCGTGATACCTAGGTGACACATTTTGCCACCAAAGCTGACCAAGTGAAATCCAAAATACACAAGCAACTTATGAAGGTGTTGTGCCAATTTCAAGCCCTCTTGACATAATGTCTCAGTGAAGCTTATTGAAAAAAAAAGAAGAAGAAGGCGATCGGTTTTAGCGAGTTGACAACGCTTGTCACCAAAGTGACCAAACGAAGTCTCCAACTAGCAAATGCTTCTCTGTTTATTTCTCCAAGCGAATCCTTCTGACACTGTGATTTCTCGTCTGATAAGATGAAATATTTACACTAGAAAATAATCTTTTAATAGATAATCAAAAATATATTCGGCACTATCGTTTTCGTATGGATAATATCAATATGGATTTAATTCAATATTCTGTTTAACATTGTGCGCAGAACATTGCATTTTAATCAACTGAAGTATATTAACTAAACAAATTTGGGGATAATATAAAGGAAACGGTCTGATTATTTCTTTTTGTAATAGTAACATGTATTCAACTAAATCAAATCTAGTATATCAAAATAATCATGATAATATTATTTGCATTTAAAATCATATCATAGAGGCCATAAAAATAACATGATCATAGGGTGACTAAATATGATGCATTCATATTATTACATTAATGTGAAAGAATCCTTCACAGTTTCCTATCAAATTAATGCAACTTTAAAATGAAAGAGCGATGAAGTAAAACATAATAATAATATTATGTTTGAATAATATCTGACCAACGCGTGAACTGACAGCACTATGCACTAATTACACATTAAACCACGATAGCTCTTAATGACACAGACACACAATCACAAAATCATTAAAAGGTTATTATCACCGTAGTAGCGACACACAGAGGGCACGTCTTTAAAAGAACATATCGAATGCAGACCGTTTAGGGGCGTACTATTATCAGTGCGGTCATCATAATGATGATAAGAATATATCTTAATGTCTTTATGATCTTCAGGGTTGCTCATCTTCGTGCCCTTGATCTCACTCAGCCCCTTACCCTAAATCTGCCACACGCACGGGGGCAGTTCACATATGAATCGAAAATGATCCTCATTCCATTTCGCTTATCATCACTCCTTTGTGACTGAAAATATGTGGCGCCACAATTTCTTATGTGGTATGATTATTTAATTTGAGAAAGTATAGTGTGTGTTTTACAATTTTTGATATAAAATGTGCGGGTTCATCTTAGCTCTAACTACGTACTAATGTACGTATTAACTAAGTCCATGTGTGTCTGTTTTATGTGCGTGTGTTTTTGTTTTTAGATATACGTGTAGGTCTGTGTATGAAGGTCTGTTGGTGTGTTTATTTGCAGGTGTACACATGTTTGTATTTGTGGAAGTGTGTTCGAATTTTCGCAAGTGAATGTGAATATATTCATGTCTGTACGCGTATTGTGTATATGTTTATGTGTATATGTGTGTATTTCTATTTGTACTCACATTATGCATGAATGTATACGTAAGATTCTTTGTATTTTTTCTAAAATAAAGAGGCAATGACATTGAATGGTGTGTGTGTGTGTATGTGTGTAGAATCGTGCGTGTGTGTGTGTTTATGTGCATATGAATATGTGGATGTGGGTGTCTGTAAGCATGTGTGTATGTGTGTAGGTGCGTGTGTGCGTAGTATTTATGTGCGTGTGTGTGTGTGTGTGTGTGTGGCAATCATTGCATAAATATCATTTAAATATCATCATCACCAATCTTTTTAGATTTAATTATCCCGTCATATGTAAACGGACCTTTGCTATCTACTGCAAGGTGGAAGCAGACGATCGTGCGCTAGCAGCGCCAAGAATAATTTCAGTTTCTGTTACTGAACCGTGGCTCTCACAGTCGCTTCCCCGGGCATCTCTCCTGCGAGGAGATGGTGCTGTATCAATCACGTTCCCCCAATCAACAACAAGAGGGAAATAGAAACCACTAATTACCTCAAGACGCCTTACGACGCACGATGAAAATATGACTTTCCCTAACCAGAATAATTAAATCTCATCAGCGTAGAGGCTCAAGGACATTACGCCATGATAGCCGTGCTAAAATCAATCCTTTGTCACGTTCATCATTACCGAACTGATTTTTAGGGGGTTATTTCAGACAATAGTGTTTTTATTTCCTGAGAAAAGAGAGGAGCAGACATTTGTTTTTTGCGATGCTGTTTGCTATTTTAATGAATCGTGGAGCGTTCATGCATACGAGCAAATCGAGCAGCACCACACGTTTCGCGCTAATTTCTCCCATGATCGCGCAAACTAAATTTGGGCGGAAGATAACGACCTTGTTAGGTTCATTTATTCATATTTTTATTCGTGTTTGGCTTATTGTTTGATTCTGATGAAAAAGGTCGTTACGGTCAAGGATCATGAGCATTTAACATTGAAATAGATTATACATAAGAAAATGCATTTTAGTATGATTTTAATGAATACACAATTACTGCTTTGGTGGTATTTGTTCTCTTTGAAAGTTAATAATTTTAAGTTAATTTCTTTAAATTTTTAAAGTTTGCTGTGATTTTCTGAAAATCAAATGATGTCTAAAATGAGACTTGTTTCGAGCGAATCGGCCGGCTACATTATTCTAGTTGTGTGAAATTAATAACCTTGTTATTTTGAAGATTTCTGAAGCGCGTTTGAGTTAAAAACCGATCAAAGTGTTTTGCATTATCTTCAGTAGATGTAGAACTACTAGTACTTAGCTAAGGCAGCTATACTGCGGTTGCACCATACCTTTAAATACGCGGTTGAACGTGATTGAATTAAAAAAGAGATCATCATGCCGAATGAATTATTACCGAATGAGAACTTGATATTTTGACAATCTAACAGTTTGAGATACTATATTCTGAGTACTTTTTAATGGACAACGACATTACGGCTATGACTGTTTTTCTGTTGTTATCTTCTTTTTATTGTATTTCAATACAGCTCCGTGCATTTTCAGTTGTTTCTTAATTTCTATATACATCCTAGCCTCTTTTTTATATCTATATTCTCTATTATTGATATTAATCTCCTTCTATCCCTCGAATATTACTAGTATATTTTTGTTTAACATAATGTTTATCCATATTGTCAGTTGTTATAATAGCATAAAAATGTTATAGGTATATTAGTGATTATTTGATATTTGTATGTTTCCTTTGTTCCAGGACCAAGATGAGAATCAATATTTTTACCTTGCATATAATTGATCTTGTTATACCTTTTAAATCTGTTTTAAAAAGTAAATTAATAGATGAATATAATTATACCGATGAGATGAAACTGGACAATATTTCATAAAATCTACTTAACTTTTGGTGGTATTTTGTGAATATTAATTTGAAATTGTTCCGGCTGGTGCCAAAAATAATACACAGAAGCTAGTAATTATTTTGTCATTTGTATGGTGGACATCATTCTACTCAACCCTTATAGAGTGTAAAGCCAATTAAATTAACCTTCACACACTTTTCGTGTTTCTCCTCGGCTATTGGAGTCAGTGGCGCAAAAGAGTATTGCCAGATGATAGATTTTTCCTTTTCCCAATCGCCATCAAAATTGGATCACTGCACTAAAACGATATCTGACTCCAAACCATCCGATGCATTTACCACTCATTTTATGGAAAGCTATTTACCCGCTAAAAATACGCAGACATTACTTCACCTTTTTTTCTCTCTCTCTTGCCCTTCCAATCAAAGTAAAGAAAACTGTCCCAGTTTCGCTTAATGACAATTTATCCCCTGACCTAATATTGGCATTGTGCTGTCAATTAGGTCTGTCGCCAAGTCGTCGTGGAGGTGCAAGAAAGGCCTGATATTTTATCGACATCTCAAGATGTCCCGATCATTCTAAAGCCTGCGTCACACCTTTGTGTTTTTAGCCTGCGTCGGCCTAGCGTTTTGGTAATTAAAAACGCTTCATTTACGGACAGCATACGCAGATCAGATTGTGGACTGACGCTCGGCTTGCGCTCAACAGGCGTACAATGAGCGTCAGTCCACCGTATGACATGCGTCTTTGTGCGTCAAGGGAGCGCTTTTCATTTCCAAAAACGCTGGGCCGACGCAGGCTAAAAACGCAAAGATGTGACGCAGGCTTAATGATCGTACACATGTATGATCGATCAAGAATGGAGAGTGTCGTCTGCTTTGGGGTTTACGCGCGTCTTTTTCTCGAACCTGCTCAGATCTGGGTCACGTGACAACTCCAGATATGTGCACTTTTACCTTCCCGTATGTATCAAGGACATGATGATGGGATTGCCTAATGACGTAAAAGGTCGAGATACTAACCTTCATGTATAATATTTGATAATTGAAAATAACAACCAAAATTACGGAAGAATGTGCACATTATTATGCAAAAATATGAATTGTGCTGGTATTCTATGCAGAATATTGTCGACATATAGTTTGTCAATAACAAAAACATAAGAAGAAAAGGTAATTTTGTTTCAATAAACTGCCGATGCTGTTTAAGTAATCTTCAATTTCAGAGAAGAAAACGTTCGGCAAATGGAATCAAAGATTGTATATATCAGACTTTATTTCAAACATGGCGTAGAGAATTCGAGTAACGATAAATTGGGTATATGCAAATCCTTAATTACATAACATAGGAGGTGTTGCTCAAAATCAACTGCAAATCAACTGCAAATCATTCGCGCACGGTATGTGCATTTAGCAGCACGCGCATGAAACAATGATTTTGATTGGCATGTTCTGATCAACTGCAACTTGCGATCAATTGCAACTTTTGAACAACACCCCCATAGGCAGATAAGGGATCATCTATAGGTTGAGAAATTTGGTAAATTAGAAGACATATTTAATATAAAATCGATGGAATATTACGACATCCCCTGATTCATTACGCCATCTTACTCAATGTACACTTTACACAATTCTTGTAATAAATCATGATCGCCAATTGAAAGTCAATCTGGCTATCTGGAAATTAAAACTTGCCCCGATTTTGCCGAAAAGGAAGTCTCGATTCAAGTGTGTTGTGAAATCCTGCCTTTCAAATTCCAATATTCGGCTTGTTAAGCCCTACTTACTCGAAAAACCACTCTCGTAAACCCTTGATTAATATCATCGCCAAACTTGAACACTATCATTAAAACTTAAGATGGCGATTGGAGGTTGGGACTTCCTAGTGTTTTGGGTAGCATGTTTCGTGTGAGATAAGTGCTGTATTTGCGTACTTGGAACACCAATAACATCGTTAATGTTAAAATGTAGTTACGGGAAGAGGCATTAAGTACTTATAGAGTCGCGCTGAGGAACTGCTTTAGACACGAAGCGTGTAAAGACGCACGGGAAAGACCGCCATCTGAGTTTGTTTACCCAATCATGTTTTCTGATTTCAAGGGAATCGTTAAAATCTTAGTCATGAGAGGCTAATATCCGCAAAAGCGCAAAACGAAGATTTTACGATGTCGTTTGTTATATTTTCTGTAAGATCGTTAGTGAGGTATTAATTCTTCGGGAGCAAATGAACATGCATTGTGCATAAGTCACAAAATAATATCATAAAATTAAAACCCTTTATGGTGTACAACTGCAATAGATTTGTCGATCAAAATTCACAGGAATAGTTTCCGTCATCGTATGAATCGAAGATCATGAACATGATGAAGATAGAATGAAGTACTTGATTGGATGCACTTTGAAAATGATTTTCCCTTTAGATAAAAATGGTAAATGGCTTTTGATCTGTTAACACTTTCTCTCAAAGCCCTAGTCTGTTGAGCTTAGGATTACCTATATCTGCAAAATTATTAATCTAGTTGTTTATAAGTTTTGAATACCTTCATAAAGTGACAACATAATATTTTTGTGTGATAAAATTCCCAATAATATAAAAAAGAAAACTGATAACCATTTTTTCTCAAAGTTGTTCGTTTCAAAAGAAAAGTCTGGCAAAACATTATTATCATACACTGTAAAAACACGAGCTCTTTTAGCACATCTCGATTGGACACTGATTAGGCTCGAAATATAATGTTTAAAAATGTATGTGTAAACTTGAAATAGATCGGATAGAAGTGGGGTTGTAAAATGTAATAAGAACAAACTGTTGGCTGTATGTGTCGATGACGTTCAAATGAATAAATTCCAAATTCCATACTGGTGGTTATTGTACCTTTGGAACGTTAATACAACACCATTGCAAAGTATATTCAGGCATGAAATATAAAATTGCAATCGACAACGGTAATATTAACTTGCATTTTGCAGCAAATTTCTGGCAAACAAGCTGGCATAAAACTTTGCGTCTCTTCAGTACTTGTTTTTTACAATTTAGCATTTACATTTACTTATAAATGTTAAAATCTGTCACAAAATGCAAAACACAATTACACTATGAATGCATTCCCTACCGTATTTATACATGCACCAGAAGGCAAGAAAACATAACTTCATATCTATTTTCTAGTGTACAAACTTAGAAATATTTGTGTGCGCTACAACGTAAAATTTATAAATGCACCAGAAGGTAAGAAAACATAACTTCATATCTATTTTCTAGTGTACAAACTTAGAAATATTTGTGTGCGCTACAAAGTAAAATTTATACATGCACCAGAATGTTAGAAAACATAACTTCATATCTATTTTCAGTGTACACACTTGAACATATTTGTGTACGCTATTAAAAGCAGAGTTGGTAAAGCTATAGAAATTCGTCAACAATTTGATGGGTGTGTTGTTTGACAGGTGGAGTATCCCGACCCAGATACAAGACCATCGGGACCGTTAAGGGGGAATAGAAAACCTAATAACACAGACACATTGACCGCATTCTTAGGGATCAACGTAACATGGTGATCTGCCACAAAGGTGGATAAAGTTCCCGCTCGATCCACCCGCCCCAAACCGCTGCTTGAACGGACCCGCCATGTTCATGCAGACGGTGCCGAGAAGTCCCGTGTACTTTGGCTAAGACGTTTTGTTCTGCATGCAATCAACATGATCTGATTTCTAAAGTATGTTGATATTAATTTTATGGATGTTAATAACATAACAGATTAAAACAAAACTAATATTTTGTCTATGATAGCCTTTTAGCAACGAGATATTGCCTTCCGCCAGTATAACCATGATATGCTTTCAATTAAACTATATTTTTAATTCAATTCAATTAGACTTTATTTAACCATATTAAAACATCACATCATATACAAAGGTACAAATAATATAAAATGGTTGGGACCCTAAAGAAGCAGAGTTTTGCTTATAATACATGGCCCCTTGAACGAACACATCTTCTATTATTTACAATTTTGATAACCATAATAACAACAACAATAATTTTGTCATTTAAAGACAATGCGAGTTTGTATATAGTTGGTAGCATAATTCTGAGTTCGTTAGTAAGTGCATTACTTGCTGATTATCCATGTTGTTAGACTAAACAAAATTACCATGCATTATTTTGGAAGTGTTTTAATGCTTTAAAATGAAATCACAGGACATCAATCTTGCAAGAAAAGTCTTAACCACCAAGGAGAGAGAGAAGAATTAATAATAATAATAATACACAACATGTATATAGCGCTTAATATACGAAGTGTTTCTAAGCGCTCTGTGCATTATTACCCGGCTATAGCATGGCTACCATTCGGCGCTCACTGCATTCAAGAAATTTCTTCCTACCGGTACCCATTCACCTCACCTGGGTTGAGTGCAGCACAATGTGGATAAATTACTTGCTGAAGGAAATTGACGCCATGGGTGGGATTCGAACCTACGACCCACGGGTTGAAAGGCGAAAGTCAGAACCACTACACCACGACGCCTCAATAGATATCTTGAAAGTGCCTTTATAGCTTCCTCCTTTTTTGCATTCTTGTTGTTTTTCATCAATCTAAATATAATGACATGATAGTTCAGGCAGCTTGATTCGAGAATTGTTTAAATAAAAAACAAATCTTGATGTGTGACCAAGGACTTATGACCTTAAGTGTGATGTACCAAAGAATTATCAGAGTAGAACGGATAATTCCTTGGATGTACTATGAGGCCATATCAGCGTGTCCGGTACTGACGTTTGGAATTGGGTCAGTGTATAGCCCCGGTCACATAAGGCCCCGGAAGCAACAAGATTCGCCCTGACTCGTTGTTCTGAGGCAGTTAACTGTGAATTAACAAAGAGTCAGGGTGAATCGTGTTGCTTCATGGGTCCTATGTGACCGGGGCTTATAGTCTGCTGTAGAAGATCCCCAGCCTCTTTGGCCATACAACGACAACACAACCTCTATGCTCCCGGTCANACGAGTATGTGTGTACGTATGTCTATCTATGTGTCTGTCTGCCTATCCCTTTGTGTATTTGTGTGTGTGGTTTGTATGTACCATAAGAGGAAGAGTTTGAGTTCGACTGAGGAATTAACAGCCGGCAATTTACTATAAAAGGAATTAAAAAAAAGTACACACAAATCAACTACGATATGAGGAAAGAGGGGGAGAGACAAAAAGTTGAATAAGTGTGGGCTAAATAGAGAAAAAAGTTCAAAGGAAGAATGATGAAAAAGAAAGAAAAATACATGGAAAGGGGAAGTAAAAGAATGAAGCAAGCCAACCGCCTCTTAGTCGCCTACTAATCAAGTCATCCTTCATCACAGGGCCAGTCATATTCCTAAATCCACACGCTGTTTCCTCCAGGTGGATTTCCAACTTTAGAAAATATCCTCGACAAAAAAAAATATCCCTAACAACGCTGAATTTCAGGAGGAAGGGCATGAGCGGACAAGAGATGGAAGAGGCAAAAGCGAGGAAGGGGATCTTAATCCTCTCACATGGGTAGGTAAATAACCTGACTCTAAAACGTCACGACGTTTCTCCCCATCAAGACCAAGAAAAAAAAAAAAAGAAAAGAAAAAAAGAAAAGAATTTAAAAAGAAAAATAAAAAAAAATAGACAAAAAGAAAAACAACAAAAAAGAAAAGAAACACAATAGACAAAAAAAAAAAAAAAAACGCGTAAATACCGTGCCGTTAAGCCGTGCCGTGTATGGTGTGACCGAGCCTTTATACCTGTACCTCATCCCTGTTGCTTGAATCACGCCACCTGCCTCGCCCCGTATCCATATCCTTTCTCCGAAGTCCTATCCTCCGAGTAGCCACAGGGTGCGCTCTGCACTTTTTCTCAATTCTTCAGCGTCATCTACATCGCCTGCAGAAGTGACAACAGATCTACCTCGAGGGGGATACGGAAAGGACGAATTAGAAGACGATAAACCTTGATGATCGTGACAGGCACATGACGAGAAGATTTGGAGAAATATGTATTTATAAATAGCTGCCAAACAGAGTGGGACTCTTGAATTTCATATTCATACCGCCAATACTTACACCAGCACTATCCCGTCGTCAATGGCTTAACGGTGGAGATTCTACCCTGTGGGAACATTGAGAAATCCCTCAAAAAGAAAAAAAAATGGCCGATTAGTAAGAATGATACTTTAGAGCGCCATCTTTGTGACATTTTGTGTCCTACCCAGAGGCGTTACATCTCTTTGATGGGGATCGATTGGTATAAAACCCTGGCCGATTTTTGTTTCAACGCCACTTACCTTAATCCATGACAGAGCGTGATTGATGGGGGAAATTGAATATTCATAACTCCTGGTGTTTTCGTTAGGAAAGTATTGCCAATGGGTGATTGATAAACGACACAAAAGTCTCTCAAAATTTAAGCATAATACGTCCAAAATATTTTCTGGTGGTGAATTTAAATATTTTGAAGTTGAAAATAATTATAGATACAAATATCCTACACAAGTAATGATAAAGTAGTCATTTTAAATCATAGAAACAAAACAAGAGATATCCGTAATTCATTACGAATTTTAAATGATCGTCACGTAATTAATCGTGGTGATCTCAAATTGCAAATTGCAAATTGTTAAATTACAGCTAACGAGTTCAACAAATGAAGATATGTTAAATTTATGCCATTGCATGAGACTAAATTAGTTTCGTTGATATGAAAACTCGCATCGCCGAAGATGTCGCTATTCCATTTTGCAACCCGGATCGGCACAAAGACATATTAGTCTCAATCCTGTGACATTCAAAGAAGGTTTTTATCCTGACGAGAATGAAAAACTATGTGATTTCGTTTCTAATAAAACAAAGATCATAAACTAATGGGGGTGTTGCTCAGAATCAACTGCAAATCAACTGCAACTTTGCAAATTGTAACGCGCATTTTCATTCGCGCACACTATGCGCATTTAACAAAACGCGCATGTAACAATGATTTTGATTGGTGCGTTCCAATCAACTGCAACTTGCGATCAATTGCAATTTTTGAACAACACCCCCTAAGACAGAAATATTCAGGTTTGATTTGTGCATCCTTTTACACATTTATTGCGTGATCCACAAAAAATATTTGAACGACGTTCAATTTTCGTTTTGAATACACTTTTAATTTTTGCGTTTTCATGGTGGTCAACCATCGATTTCGAATAATTTGGTCAGATCTGCTCGTATCTGCGAGCTACATTGACTACTCCATTTATCTAAATGATTAATCATCAAGCTCTCATTAAACCATATAGCTTAAGGAAACTTATCTTCAAGGTTTAAAATATTTGGAGTACACTTTTTGGAACTCGTTTACCTCGTTTTTGTCTATTAGAGTATATAATACCAGTCCACCTGCTATCACGCCTATTAAGAACCAATTTCTTCCTTGCTTGGTTTCATCACCCCTTTTTTCAAATCCCAGCTCTTAGGACGATTTCAGCTGAATGTTTTACACAATACCAGGCCAACGTCCGATAGCTCTCCAAAAAAGGTGTTATGGAGAGGAAAATAATCTGTGGAGATTTTAAAACCACCGGGCTTATATTTCTCACAAAGGTAAGTTGCCGAGCAGTTATAACTGAGTGGTCATACTTTTTATCAAGAAATAAATTTGGCGAGGGAAATTAAGTAAAAAAAAATACAAGAACAAGTATCAGTTTATTTCATGTTTTCCCAGGTAATTTCTTGTTTTCAAAAAAAGTTTACAATTTGAGCATTTGATCTATCAGCTAATGACGCTGGGAAAAATTTTAACAATTCCTTGCAAAGATGTCTAAGACAAAGTGTAACGTAACACTTAAATATTTTCTTTCAAAATTTCTCCCTGAATTTAATATATTTTCATTCAAATTATATCAACCTTAGTTTGTGTATGTGGTCAAAGCAAATATAATCCTAATAGTCATTATACCCTTTTGAATCTTAACCATGTTGTATATTGTTACATTTATTGAATACGAAATTAGCTTCAATAGATTTTAAAAAAAATTAAGTTTGTCTCTTAAATTTGACACTCAAATCAACCCGATGCCTATTTGTCTCATTCCTTTGAAGCGAGGACCTAAAATTCGAAATCCATTCTTTTACAAATGAAATCTATTTTACAAAAAAAAAGGGAATTAACGTCAGTTCTCGCGGGACAAATACACATTTTCGAGGCTGTTTTCTCAAGTGTAAGATTATTAATTTCCGGTTCTTTTCCTCAAACAGAAATAAAAGAAGCCTTTTTTGTTTTTGTTTGAAAAATGAGATTTGGTGGGCAGGTGATATACCAAGGACGGGAGTGTCCAATGAAAGACGCTTGTAAGATGACCGGTAATCCCTGCCCTGTTTTCTCCCATTAAACTCCCATCTGCTGATATCCAAGTACTCATAATGGTCTTAAGCACGAGATGGATGCATTCATCGTGGTTTTGTACGCCTCAGGTGCGAATGGGAAAAGAACGAGTTTAGTGAGGTGGAAGATTGTAGGAGCTGAGGGGGTTCACCCCTCCCCCTTTATTTGCATGAAGACTTTTTTTTTGGAAAGTTAAACAAAAATTAAGACAATGGAGAGGGATCTGAGTATTAAGTTTATCTTTTCCTTACATTACATTTTCAGTTGTGAGTGCGTGTGTGTGTGCATGTATGTGTAAGTATGAGTTTATGCATGAGTGTGTACGCGGTTGGGTATGTTATCGTTTGTGAATATCTTTAGAACAAAGTTTTGCTGTCATTCTTTATCTGCCAGATGAAAGAAACAATCATAAGGCTTTGAAATCATTATAATTATTGTATCCGAATTACACATCTACTGTAGATAGTAAAAGAAGTAATTTTTACGATAATCGAATTATCCTGGATTCCTTTTTGAGTTTCAATTATGAAATGTGGAAAGTATATCGTCTGCGTTGAACTTGACGTAAAATAATGTGATATAAATTAAATCAATATAATTAGTGTGAGTATTACATACCCGTCTGGGCCTATGACATTTAGTTGTTGATGGTTTGTTGAACGTTGAAGTCGTTATCTTCATATTACATAATGATGTTATCAAATAAATTCATAGCTCAGGTACGAGCACTCATATTATTACTTCTTTAAGCAAAAGTAGTTGTTTATACACTTTTCAGTAACCGTCAATGGCTCTGATGTTCTTATATGTTTTATACCAACGGATACTAGGGAAAATTGCATCCTACGTATTTGTTAAACAACGGTGTTAGCAACTCTGAGTTCAGCGTCCAATTCATTGTTAAATGAATGGTGTATATTTGAGTCGATATTTGTCAGCCGATAATGAGTATGTTTTAATCTGTTTAATTAGGAACCTACAAGAAAATGTCTCCCTCCGTATAGAATAAGAACATCTCTACCACAGCATGCTTATCCGGTACCCCTTCCCCCTATGCCTCTGATTCGCGTTAACCACTCGCCTTACTCCGCCTTCCACCATCACCATTTCGCCGGGGTACATGGGCAGAAGGAAAAGAGTAAAGGCCCGGGCACACCAAACACGGCATGGCATCACGGCACGATATTTACGCAGTATCTTGATTGTTATTGGTCAGCGCGCTTCTCCGCGCAAAGGATATTTAACAATGGGCCAATCACAGGGGAGATAGCGGTTAAAAAACCGTGCCGTCGGATGTCGTGCCGTGGTTGGTGTGCCCGGGCCTTGATGCTGGCGGGCGGGGATTAGCAGAGGACGTCGTATCGATGTTTTAGCGTGTCGTGATCGGCGAGGCTTAAGAATATGACAGCTTTCCAGGTGTGTTGCACGGGAGACGACAGAACAACCCGACAGCGATCGATACGCGACCATCAGCACGCGCGTGAAAGATGCTGTTAGCTTTAATTTGCTCGTTAGCAGTTCTCTCACCCAGAAAGATTCTTTTTCTCCTACTCTTACCCTCCTCCCTTTTCTAATGCGTCTTCCTATCTCTATCTCTCTCTCTCTATCTCTCTTTCTCTCTCTCCCTCCCTCTACCCCCATTCCGCCTTTTTCCTACTGGCTCCCAATCATTAAATTAACCAGCCTTCTCTTCGCTCTAATTTGACCCCTCCCTCTTTTTTTTTCTCTTTCTCTCTACTTTTTTCTCTTCCCTGGTTCTTTTCCCTTCTCGCTCCTCTTTCTCCCTCCCTCTCATTCTCCTATTCTATCTTTCTTTCTCTTCCCCGGATCTATTTCCTTGTCTCCCCATCTCTCTCTATATCTCTCCCCCTCTCAATTTCGAGGGTCATGATCATCATTATTATCTTTCCATCACGCATGACTTGCTGCCAGTCTGTCTTCGATTCACCTTTCCGAAGACACTGAATCACTGAGTATTGTCGAAACTCCTTTATCATTTAGCGCCATTTCAAATGCTGTCTTCCCTGGTCATTACAAAAAAAATTATTTAGAAATAGGAGAAAGCATGGGCAGCACTAATACAGACAAAAATACATTGGTCCCATTCCACTGTAACCAACTAGCTCTTTGATGGTTTAAATTATGGTTGTTGATAATATATATTTTGAATAAACCAGCTACGCATCACGTTATATTTCTGTAGTCCCTAATTATTTGCTACTTCACAGGAATACAAAATAATGTAATGTATTAAAGCCCAAGTAAAGTTTTGGTAAAAGCGAATATTTTTATCGCCAAATTTTGTCTTCAAATCTGTATAAAATAAAACATAATATCATGAGCATGTTGTACAAAAGATTGTGCGGAAAATGAACAAGTTTTGGAAAAGTTATAACCTAAAATGTGCAAAATATTTCAGCGTCGTTTCTCCTGAAACTAATTCAATATTTTCTTTCTTGATAAAGGACAACTTTTCATGCCCAGAATTGGATGAAAATTTCAGAATTAATTCTTTGTGTATTCCTTTTTATCAGGCATTTATCAAATCTTGGAAATACTTTGTACATGCGCGATAACAAGCACAATATTGTTATAACCAAGAGAGGGCGCTAAATACGATTTAACGGTCAAATTTTCTAAAGAATCAGCTCGTAAAAAAATATGCTATGGTCTCAAAATGTGTATAAGAATCATATGTCATGATAGATATCCCCTTAATTCAAATTTCTTAATCTTTACCAAAACTATACTTGAGCTTTAATGATACTAGTAAAAAAATACCATCCTAGTTATTCCTATCATCATTTTCATCAAATATACCGAAATCCCCACTATTTTGTAAAAAAAAATGCAAGGGAAAAAAGTATCCTGTAATGTAGAATTGAAGCATTAATTATTATACCACAGAAATATGTGATTATTACGTTGTCGGTTTTAAACCAGCAGATGGCGCTATAAACCGTAAGAGCACGGCAGCTTATGGCGATTACAAATTGATATATGCTAGACAGAATTATTTTATTCGAATTTCCAACAATATATTTCATCGATATTGTACGATAAATCATTTTATTTTTTAATTTGAATATTGGTAGGTTTTTTTTTTTTGCATTTCATTTGAATGTCACTATATTTGCCAAAGCCATGAAGAAAAAAATAACCAAAAGCTATGAATTTGAATTTTAAAAAAATTCTTAGCTTTCAGAGACAAGAGCCTCTCAAAGCTCAGGGCTGGTTTTCTTCGGCCAGAAACCGACAATCTGGCGACCAATTAGGTTTACCGATTTTTCACCATTAAAGTTATGGTATCGATATAAACAAACTTAAAAGTAATTATTGNTTACATTTGCAATCTGTTCCTATATTCTGATAACGTTACAAAGTAGTATTGAAATTGTAAGCGACTTAATTTTGTGGAATCAGCGGATTGTACATGTATTTGTTTGACGGATGCCTCTTTCCGCCTTCCCCGGAGCTCAAATGGCGACAAACTTGTACGCTTTAAGCCGACTCTAACCTTTGCGTTTTAGCCTGCGGTGGCCGAGCATTTTTTTTTAAATTAAAAACGCTCCCTGGGCGCACAGTATACGCTGATCATATAGTTACGGTTATATATACAGTTTACTTACGCTTGACTTGCGATCAAGGAGCGTACGCCAATCGTCGGTCCACCGTCTCATCGTCTTGTGGCATCAGCTTGGCCGCTTTAACTCAGTCTGGAAGATACTTCTTGATTGAGACGTCTTTCATCTCCTTGTTCTTGTCAACACCATCAGCGACAAGTTCCGGTAATCTCTGGTAACCCAAGCCCGCTGCTCCCCATTGTGAATATTGAGTTACATAGCCTCAAACACGTTTCACCTGGCGCGAAAGGGGTGAGCAAACTCGTAATTGCAAGTAACATTGCTGCGTCATTTGTGCATCCCACACAACCTGTTGAAGTTGCCAGGTGAATAATTGCCTGATCTGGCAACAACTAGGCAGACTGGACACATTATAAAGATCAAACGAATAATCAGGTCGTTGATAGAATGTTAGAAATACAAATTTAAACAATTACCAATGTTAATCAGCAATATAACTCTGAAATATTACGAAGATGATAAATTGATACATATTTGTATGAATAACAATTCTATTCAAAGCTATTACTTTTTCAACATCTTTCTAATACATCCCGCATCCTAAAAAAAAATCCTGTCATTTTGGTTCAATGTGGTTAACCTCAACAATATTCAACATTGCTTGATCATCTCAAAAGACATGATGTACGTGACAACATCTTTAAACAATCATCAAAATAGCAGTAAAAATAAACTAGCACTCAGAATGCACGTAGATTTGTTTCAGCGAAGCCATCACAAACTACGCGTCGAAGCTTCCCAGCGAGATTTAGCCCAGCTGCACAATGGTGTTCTGCAGGGCCCGGCAACATAAAGGTTTGCGATTAATCGCTATTTGATTCTGCGATCAATTGCAAACTTTAGTATATGATTTGCCATAGACTTGCGATTGATATCAATCGCTGTTCAGATTAGTAATTAATCGCAAACCTTTATGTTACGGGCCCTAGGTCTTGAAGCCTGCGGCTACATACTTCAAGTTACCTTTTTTAAACATAAAGAACCAATAAACCTATACAAAATCAAATAGTTACAGTCAAATTGTTACAGTTGAAGTCTCGACAAAGTGGAAAAGTTAGTCATTGTATTTAACGTTGTGTATTAAATACAGAATATGGGGTACACTCCAAACTGTGTATAGAAGCAAACACCTGACCACTGAATCTGCTTAAACAAATTTAATAGAAAATTGTGTGGTCAGAAAGAAGATGAATAATTAATTGAATGTGACATATCTAGGTCAACGGTAAACGTTCCTTAATGTCAGTTGTTGTTTTTAATCCAACCACGTGATTTATCGACAAGTAATTTTGAAGAAAAAATGGAGTAAACGTGATGATTTTGACCTACAAAACACCAGCAAAATGGACACGTAAGAATAAAAAAATACACAGGTGGTTTGTTCTGTTTGAAGGACGTTCAAACACTTTCAAAACAGAAACGCCAACCCGATGTGAAAATAGACGGCACCCATGCACTTGGAGATCTGTGTCAAGGGGAAGTTCAGGCGATTTTTTAAAAAACGATACATATCATTCTGCTTAAAAATCAAAGAATTCTTTAATTACACTTTTACCCATGAGCGAAATTTGTTGGATACCTAACTCCAATAATATAGTGGTGACTTTTACTCGAATCAGTTTATCTCCGTTATCATGCATTGATAGCTCGGTCATCGTAGGGCAAACAGAGTAAAATAAAAGGTTTCTCAAATATTAGGTTTTTGCTTTGTATCTAATATTTAGATAAAAGTATGGCATGAACATCCCCTTTAAGTGTACAAAAAATAGTACGTCGCCTTGTTGAGGTGATATAAAATGCATTGTATTTTAGATTTTACGTAACCGTTACAACAAGATTCAAGATTCATTTATTGATTTCGATTAAGATATAATAATTTTGAAAATATTTAACAGTTTTGAACGCAGCTTAATACTTGCTGGTACAATAATAATAACAATAATAATAATAATAATAGTAATAATAATAATAATAATAATAATAATAATAATAATAATGATAATATGATAATAGGGTGATATTAATATGATAATAGGGTGATGTGTGCGGGCGCTGCTACTTGGCAGCTCCACATCACGCTCCTCCCTTCTTCACTATTCAGCGCCATGAGCGTCATTACTGACGGACCTGTGCGCTTCAAATAAGAAACCACCATTATTATTATTATTTTGATATTAATAATATTTCAATGACTAACAAGAGACAGAAAAGGGGGGTTGAGAGTGGGGGATCAGGAACCACCAAGAAGTAGAGCTGGAAAGTAAAGCTGAACCCTTCATCTAGATTGTGAAAAACACTTCAATTCAATTCAAAATATTTTATTTTTCAATTCTCTTGATCATTCAAATAATACAGTCAAAATGAAAATAATAAAAATCATTTATTTCATTTTTCAATTCCTTTGATAATAATACAGTCATATGATAAGTACATAAATAATATTACAATAACTCAAATTACAAAAGAAATTAAAAATTAGAGGCCAGCAAAGAAGCGAGGCTTGTAAAGATGGCTGGCCCCTAATAATCACATACACATAAAGATATATAGATAATTACATAATAATTACATATATACACAGATATTACAAAAATAAACAACAGGAGAGAAGCTGAACAAAAAAAAAATAACACATAGAAAAAAAACTGAAGAGAAAAAACAAGAAGATGATAGGGGACGTGCTAGGTGACAGGGAGGGAGCGGGGAAGGGAGGGGGAGGGAACTTAAATTAATGATGATGAAAATAACTAATAGGATAATATGATGATATGATAAAAAGAAATGAAACAAATAGAGGTCAGCAAAGAAGCGAGGCTTCCAATAGCCCAAAACAAACCATCTCTACTCCACGTTTCAAAGGCAGTTTCCTAACTTTACATCTACATTTTTGTAAAAAGAACAGTCAGTTCATTCCAAACAACAATGAGATCCTTCATTGAAGCTGACAGTGAACAACACCTTAGGCGTCTGCTGCACCCGTTATCCTGGCAAAAATCCCAGAACTAAGCGAGTAGTCATCTATGACAAACCCAATGTTCTATCAAAAACATTCATATGTGCCTCCCATTGTTATAACATAATGTTTGCATACAGAAATATAGGATTCATAACGTAACGTTATTTCCTGTTTTTGTTATATGTTAAAATATGTGAATACTCGAGAAACGAATTCTTTTCAATTCACAGTTACATTTATCAGAACAAATATACATTAGACCTTTTGATTTTGCTCTTTATGCAAGTATACTTTACATTTTAATTACATTTTATGGCACATGAAGGAATATAAGCAATCCCTGTCTACATGAAGTGACTTGACCGGAAAACATAAGTTTCCAATGACACCAGTATTTACAATGTCATTCCTCAAATTTGAGTTGGGGAAATTTTTTTTGTTGATAATGAAAAAGGAGGAAAATAATTTGTCTCTAGTCTACTCTTGACACTTACCTTCTCCCAGCAGTAACCGTACAGCATTACAGAAGCATACGCAGGGCCAATGTACAATTTTCGTAGAGTGCTACGCCGCATGCCTTAATTGCGATTACATGACGCCTGAACTATTATTGGTCTTTCGACACACGTAATAAGCGGGTTCACGTAATACATGCAAATTATATGCGCTCTCTATCTACAAAGGTTGTTCTTGAAAACCCAAAATCTTTCCCAAAGCTTGCCTGACACAGCAACAAGTAATTTATGCAAACTAGATTCTAAAATGATAGTGAAAAAATAATTTACCGACATAAGGAATGGCACATAACTAAGGTCGTTTGCAAGAAACATTCATAAATGTCTATCTATCATTTCGTAAACCGGCCTATTGGATGTACAATACATGTACGATACCCGATCAAAGTCTGTATAGGTAATACTCAAGACATGACCCATACCTCACCCATGTGGAACAACGCATATGACCTGATATCTCCTTAACTTTAACATGCACAAACTGGTTTAGGTTCACAAGTTTAAATAACAATGTATCAAACCTGAACACAAATATGTGAAAGAAGTTTACATACATAAGAAATATACCTAAGAAAAGGGTGTAGTTCACTCGGAAAAGTGGACATAATGGAAAGGACAGAAAGGGAAATAAAAAGCAGTTTGAAGCGAAGATGATGAAAGCCTACAATCCTCGCTGTTCGATCCAATTAACCTCTTTAAACACGATGGCGATGCCAGAGACGCAGTATGACTTAATCAACAGTGGTTGTCTACAAGGTTTTCATTCTTGACCTTGAGGGGAACGCCTCGTAGAGAAAGTGTGTGCTTTCACTTTGAAGCCTGGGGAAGGTGTTGATTGGGGGTGACAGTGGCAACACCTCAACCGTGATCCCAGTTCCGAGTTCTGGCAGATTTGGAACAGATTGGCCTTTGGTCTACCCGTGTTGTCTTCTAACTACAGACCCTTAGCCACGAATATGATCGTTACTAGTTTCAGGGCGCTTATCTTAAAGGGGTGGCTTCTGCAATCCAATTCTATTGGAAATGTCTGGAGACTGAAAGCATTTCTAAGGATTTTATTACATACCGAAGTGCATACTCACAACTACAAAAGTGGATGTTGATCAGCATAGGCTCAAAGAAATCATATTAATTGCTAAGGTTTTTCCTATAGGGGTGTTTGTTGGAAACAATTATGTGGAAAATACTTCAACCTTATCCGCTATCTGGTGATTTTTAAAGTAATTTTTCTGATTTCCTTATTTTTTAAAAATAAAAAAAAAAAAACAAATAAAAAAAAAAAAAAGGAAAAATAAATAAATTATAAAAAAAAAAAAATAAAAAAAAAAAAAAAAAAAAAAAATAAATTAAAAAATTACATTAAAAAATAAAAATAAAAAAAAAAAAAATTAAATTTAACACACAACCCTTGTCTTAATGAAGTGACTCGTTCGGAAAGATCTCAAAACTTCCGTGCTTTATTTTGGACGTTTTCTATACTATCAACCCGTAGGTTTACACTATATCACTGCCGAAATTTGTAAAATAAAGTTTTTAATTGATTCATCCAGGCTTCGATTTAAAATGGTGGGACAACCGAAGGTTCGACTGACGCGCTTTTGTACACTCTCAGCCTCTCTCTATATGGAGGTCTGACCCCTGGCAAGAGATCAATATGGCTAAATTCGATGACATCCGGAATCGAAGGACACCAAAATAACACATTAAATACACATTTTATGTGAAGGAAATAACATAATAAACAGCTGTATAAAAGCGTAAAGTGGTGTTGAACATAAAAGGCCTGTAGGGGTCTGGTGTTACATATAATTATACTTCAGTCAAAACTATTCATTTGTATTGCATATTCTTTTAAACATATGCTCTTCTTTGTGTTTTTTTCTTCTTATTTCTTTTTCTTTCTCCTTCTTTTTCCTCTTCTCCTTCCTCTTCTTCTTCTGTTTTTTTTTCTTCTTCTTCTTCTTCTTCTTCTTCTTCTTCTTCTTCTTCTTCTTCTTCTTCTTCTTCTTCCTTTTCTTGTTTTTTTTTCGTCCCAGGGAATAACCCTAGTAAATGCTAAGTATTTTTCAGGCAAGAGCCCCTGATTGTTTTTTCAAAGTCTACTGAATTTTTACAATCGTAGATGAGAATTACCCAGACTCGCATACACATATTTACAATCATGTAATCAGAACAAAATATTGGCTGTACATGTCAATGACGTTCAAATGAATAAATTCCAAATTCCAAATTCCAATCAGAACAAAATGTTGGCTGTACATGTCAATGACGTTCAAATGAATAAATTCCAAATTCCAATCACAAACAAACAAGCAAACACACAATGGTTCTATAAAGACATGTGTATAACCATAATGTTTTTTATTTTCATTTCAAGATAATAACAATTAAAATATGAAATAATAAAAATATGAAAAAAATGCTTTCAGTATGAAATAATCACAATTTCAAAATCTATGAGTATATTTATATAGGAATCCTTAAAAAGAAATATACTTCTTGATAAAAAGGACTGTTAAAAATACGAATAAAACCCTGAGACCATTAATATGATCAAGGGTGCCCGTACAGGTGTACTAAAATAACACGATCCCTGTTGAGCGTGACACACAGTGAGTAATCGCAGCACCGTGGATGTGAATTCTGGACACGTATCAAAGATATGCCCTGACCCACTTACCTTAACAAGGAAATAAAATATTATCTTTAAAGATGAATTTGTAATGATTTTACTAATCACGTTAAAGGAAACTAAGATATTTATTATTTAAACGCATCTTCTCTCTATACATAAATGCATACACAAACAGCTTGTACATCTGGGGCCTGTAACACAAAGGGATAAGACTACGGTAATTGCAAAATCAATCGTATATCTCTATGCAACATTATGTGGTAAAACTTTGCCAAAGACTTATGATTACTATTTACTCCACGTTTATTGTTTTTATCTTTTATGTGACAGACTCCAGATATATGATGAATTATGTTGTCTTATTCTAGCATAACAAGCTGACATGACAAAATTATAATATACATTAACAACATAATCATGAAGGACAGGAGTAACTGGAGGATCCATACAAGGTCTCGGCAGCATAGGCGACCTGGTAGGTATAGGTAATATTACCATTGATTATGAAATAGCTATTTTAGTTTTGTGGATATAGCGAGAAATCTTGGGCCTGAAAAGCTTCCAGACTCGTTTGTAATTAGTTTTCTGTTCGTGATTTTAAATAAACCATTTTTTTTTCATGAAAAGTTTCAGCGTACATGTTCACAGGTCTTCAAGTAACAGATCTCTTGCCATCACCTCTAGCCGAACTCCACACTCTCTTTAACAGCACCTCAGCATTGAGAGAGTGGGGAGCTGTCAGGGCCGGTTAGGGCTGATGATCTTGTACAGCAACGACTCACCGGCCGAGCTTAGCCCGTTTGGTTTGTGGGTGAATATGAGTGTCATGCTCTAGTTAACACTTCCTGTTTGGATAGTGAGAGGGGAAGGGGGTGCGGGGCATAGAGGATGAGGGGTGAAGGGGTGAAGGGGAAGAATAGTAGGGGTATTGTGGATGGGATAGGGAGGGCGAAGGGCTAGCATGGGCAATATACGAAACCAACGTGCGTGGAAAATCTAGGATTAATCTAAACGCTTTATAAAAAAAAAAAAAGAAATGATAGAATAAGCACACATTATTATGTGTGCTTACTGATACTGATGCATCATGCGTTAACAATCACCTTAATCACAATCTACTAATAAAACAACACAACAAAATAAAATAACTGACATTTTATTATAGAATGTACAAACGAAACATGCTAACTTACTGATGCATCATGCGAGATAAGGCAAAGTCAAACCATGAACTAAAATTATACCATGTTCCGTCCAACATATGCCATGAAATAAAAGCAAGATGTCATCCTTATTATTGTCTTGCATGAATAATTGGACTACCTATTGAAAACGCTAAGATTTCAACGCATCATCATCATCAGTAAATTCTAATTGAGGTTTGAATATAGGATAGGATAATTCCCAGATTATTTCGATCCCCTCGGAAAGCTTCAAAGTGTGATATCTATCGAAGATCTTTGCAGACCTGCACCCAATTATCAAAACGCGATATCCTCTCAGTATAGGATTATTAACAGACCAAATCGGAAAATTGAACATCCTGACGAACTCAGAACGAGAAAACTTAAGATTCGAAATATGATAAATCGATAAATAAAGCGATTTTTAAAACTTCTGGCAAGATTCACGCTAAGAAGACGCATGTTTTTAGATGGTTCCAAATTTGGAACCTTCAAAGTGCCTGGTTCTAAATTAAGTTAAACATTTACTTCAGAACGTTTCAAGGTGCTCGAGCTCGTCAAGCCTTTTGGAAGGGTTTCCGAATATAAAGCAAAGAAATTCTAAATGCACTTTTTTTCAAAGATATTATAGGAAAAAAAACACACTTGAAAAATAAAACTACCAAGTAGTTAAAGGGATTGAAAATTTACTGGGGAATTACCCCCCCCCCCCTCGCAAACTATAAACACCTCATTTTTTTTTACCTTACCCGGTGGCAAGATTTCCCGCACTGCAAAAAGTGGTGGGCAAAAATTCAACGAAACCAACTGTTGGGCAATTGACGATACATCTATTATGGAGCATAAATATTTGCCTAACAGGTGAGGAAAACATTGTCCAAAAGTTGGTCGGGTTGACTTCTTGGCCCATAAACAAGGCGGATATAAAAAAAAGTGAAACAGACACACAAACGCACACACACACATAATACAAAAAGTGAAACACTCTAAAATACTCTGAAATACTTTAAAATACAAGATTATACAGATTAAGTTTACCAGGAAAACTTTTGTTATATCACGCGATTAAATGTTTACCTTAATTATCCCAAGTTTTTATTCATATGCTACCGCCGTAAAAATTGACTAGGAAATCTTCCACATCCCTAATTGAGATTGCACTAATTGTTAATATAAAATCCAACAAATTAGTACTCTGGAAAGATGACAAAACACTTCCCAACGATATGAAATATCCAATACCACAACTAATTGGTCATGGAGAAGGAAAACGAAAGACAGTATAAGGACACAAATTTGATGGTAAGCAGAAGTAATCCCCCTGCCTGAAGACCCCTCATGAACTAGTTCAATATCCGTCATATTTTCATTTCTCTGAACATAACATGGCGTCCAGGATATGAATTACGTTAGTAATATCCATTGTTCAATTACAAAACAATATAACATAATTATTGTCATATTATCTTACAATATCAATAGCCATTTATAATTATGCACTGCCAATATTCAAAGTGATAAACTGACAAATTTCTTTTATTGCTATTCCGATTTTGCATAAGAATGGATTCGCAACTTTTCCGTTGTAAAATGGTCCAAGATGCAGAAAAAGACTTCGGAAAAACACGCTTTGTCATTTTCAGAAAGAATTTCCATTAATTTTGTTTAAAAACATAGCCAGTTGAAATATATTTTGCCACAGTTTTTCTTTTAGAATGAAACCCGTTGTGATTTGGCATCACCTTTATACGTTTTAGGAGAAAGAAGCTTTCCTCATCTTCCTGAATCAGACATGCAATGAATTGGAATTTATTAACTTGATTAAGTTATAATTATAACAATTATGACATTGTGGATTTACCCTTTACTTATTCCTTACAACTGGGAAATAATTTGAACTTCATATTCGAAGCTCTAAATATTGCAAACGGACATATAGGATTTCCCGGCCCAAATCGCGAGTATAGCATGAATTTTAATTGTCTTTTCATTCGAATTCGAGAGAATCCGTCAACCCGAGGATATCCCCATTTCATATTTCTTCTACTTGCTTACAAATATACAGAGTTTTCATTTGATTGAGTTTCTGTTTAATTTATAGGAATTGTGCTTTTTTGTGAAGCTGTCATTCGATTTAGCACAAATCGGGTTTGGGTTGTCGCCACGGCATGATCTTATTCAATTTCATTTATAACAATCATATTTTCACAATTTGCACTATAAATTGATGTTAGGTATATTTGCAATGTTCACTGGGTTTTTCTCCTTTTTAAAAATCTTTTAAAATTTGTTAAAGTTGTATATCTAGTTGTTTCCTTCGTTTCATTTCCTTTCTTCAGATTTTTTTAAAACTTTTATTTGTTTTGGTTTTTCTTATGACTTCTTGTCATATAATAGCCTGTGAAAGGTGATTAATGTTTTTTCTCTCAATTATCATGGTCAGTGTAAAAAAAAAATATGGAATTTAATCAGCCACCATATAATCTAAAACAATAATCTGCCAAATGTGATTCCTTATATTTATCATAATTCCATTTTAAATCATGAGGGATTGAAAGGAATACATAATGCGACTGTGTAACGAGTAGTGAACGATAATTCAACTGTGAACATTTTTGTAAATTTAATTATTCCATATCGTGCTATCAAAAAGATGTACAGAATGTACACTTATTGCTCCTCTATCTATTCATAATATGCCCATACTGATCGCTTCTCCTGCATTCCCTTGCATTATCAACCTGCTCTCTTAAATTAAATGATACCTTTCAGAAAAAGAACGGTAATCACTAATTCCAAAAGCTAGAAATGACGCTTAAATAATCACTGGCTAATTTGAATGCTAACTGGCTTGTTTATAAATTGAATGAAAAGACCTCACAAACCTGCGACAAACATAGTTAATCGAATGAAAAAATATAAACATTGAATCACAGTTTACACGGCAGAACCGATCTACCCTAATTCAAACGGCATAAATATTGATTCGAAAGAAAATTGCGTGAATTTGGCCAGAAAATCCTATATTAGGTATTTCATTTATCTCTTTTTATCTCTTTATATCTGTCACCACAAAATGTGATTTTCTTATTATTTTCAGTTTTATTACCGGGAACAACGCACTTTCCATCCTAATTGAAATACTAAACTAATTGAATTGAAGAAATACGAGGTAGTGAAAGTTTAAAAAACACCGTTAAATCAACAGATAAGTCTTAAGTATGCCCCTAAAGAAAAACAGTGATATTGAGGTTGTCAGACTAGAAGAGAATTATTCCTCAGAGTTGATACTGCGTAAGGAAATGCCCCACCCTCACAATCTATTTGAAATAGGAACTTGTACAAATTACTAACAAAAGATCTTTATGTTCTCGTAGGTTTGTATGTACTTGAATTAAATCAATTCAATTCAATTCAAAATAACAATTTTTTTGCTTCAACAACAAAAATAAATCAATGCTGTACAATCTAGAAATTTACAATTGTAACCAAATGATAAAGTAATTTGTACATAGATAATTGAGGAAATAATTGAAGAAACAAATTGAAGGAAAGGGCGCTTATCCATGAAGCAGAGTTTGTGTTGAATGCGCCTGCAAAACAAAATAGGGAATACAATACATAGAATAGAAATCATACTGGGGGATGTCGCATTGATGATATAGAATACTAAAATTTGAATTTTCAATACTACCTTATATTCGTTCTTTCAAGGGCAACAAATGAGGATGTAAATAGAACATATTCTCACAACTCAAGTTGTATTGGAATCGCTAACCCGTATGAAATCAGTGCAACATTTATTGCACGCAATTTAAATGTCGACAAAATATGGAAAGAAGTTGAAAATTACCGGGAAATTAATTTAAAACTTTCGCATTATGCATCTGACTTTTCAACTAATCCTTCAAACTCGGAAGCTTCAAAACAGCAAACGGACGTTTAGTTTGGAAGTAAGAGATCCCTCCTTTGTCACTTTCATCGGGAATAAGGAAGGGGATTCTCTCCTCACCTCCTACGCTCCTATGGCCGACTCATTGTGGAGGCTTTTCCTACCTTTCTGCGTTGTCATTTACAGATGAGAGATCGATCGTGACCTCTGGTTGGGTCTAAAAAGTGCATGATAGTGGACAAGCTTCGACAAAAAAAATCTCAAAGATGTCTGTTCTATTTATGCATTGGAACCCTGTGCAGATTTTCATAACACTTGTTCTCAAAGGGATCTATACTAGTCATTTATTTGGAATCCTTTCGAGATTTCCATTGCATGTTAGAAATTATAATAAACAGCCACTTTATTGCATCTTAAAGTTCTGAAAAAATCGATTTTGAACACTTAAAAAAAGCATTAGGAGGGTTCCGAAATTCATAAATCATCAAATCAATACATAACATATTATTAATACAACCATCGTTAATATATTTCGTTCCAAAAACTAAATACTCATTTCAAGATAGACACTCCGATTTTCATTCATAAACATCGTATATGCAATGATTTTAGGTTTGTTAAGTTCTAGACTTTGCTGTTTCACCCTTGTCAGTCGTGTGGCGCCACGTCCTGACAGCTTGTCCGGTGAGTAAATGTATGATGACCTTTAACTTTTAGAAGGCCTATATATATTCAATATTAGAGATCATTTCCTATTCTTTTCTATTGATGCGTTGATTGTCAGATGGATTAGAATCATGTAAAGTTATTTGAATGGGAATTGTTTTTCCCCATCATCAATCTCTATTTTTATTTGCCCATTTGACCACAACGATAGATAAATTTTAAACACTGAAAGTTACATTGTGAAGGGTTCGCGTACCACGGACGCTATATTCCTCCACATTATGCCGATGTAGATACATTTTAAGTTTTTTTGTAGAACCAAACATCGAATTTGAAACCTAATAATTTCAGAGCTTAGTTTATGTACACCATCAACCATTTATTATCATTTTGAATCTGGCAGTTAAGATTTGTTTTAATGAGAACACTGTTATACACTACCTTTAAGAGATTTAACATTTGTACTTCAATTATTATAAAACAGCTTTGAAGAATAAGGCTTTGAATTCATTGCTATGACTTTGATGAAAGAGAAAATATGTTGAAACGTTCGAGCTTACCATACTAGTAGTGACAAAGAGACAATGCTATAGAGGACGCTCGTCCAGATTTAAAGACGGTTTGCAGGCGATACTCTCCATTAGGACACGGTTTTAGCGAACAGATTCGAGATAAATGGGGTCTCTCTCACCTCAATCTTTCCATACTATTGCGCCAAAATAATTCCAGCGTCTAGATAAAACCTCTGGATAGTAAAAATCATCCTCAAGCATGTCAAGCAATAATACTTGTCAACCCCTAATATTGAGACTTTCGTTTTTTACTTAAAGCAAGCGCTGGTAGTTGGCTTCGTTTTATTTCACATTTTAAATTATTTCTCACTTTCCATCTGATCTCATACACCCCTTATCTGTCACCCAATCTACCTCCCCTCCCCCTGTTCTCCCTC
>BQKZ01000065.1:229193-239997 GCA_036244855.1 Temnopleurus reevesii
TTGTCAATTTTGGGGCGCTGAATCCAAAAAACTTTGGTTCCAATTTTTTCGACCACGTCTTCAGCCGCCATTTTGAAATTCAAAATGGCCGCCATGGAAAATCGATATGAGGCCATATTTTTGTAATTTTCTACACTAAAGTTGATTTTTATGACCAACTTTGATAATTTCAGGATTCTGAATCCAAATATTGCTAGGTCCATTTCTTTCCATTTCAATTTTAGCCGCCATTTTGAATTTCAAAATGGCTGCAATGGAATACCAATATGGGGTCATATATGATTTTCTTCACCAAAGTTGATTTTTATGACCAACTTTGATAATTTCAGGATTCTGAATCCAAATATTGCTAGCTCCATTTCTTTCCATTTCAATTCTAGCCGCCATTTTGTATTTCAAAATGGCCGCCATTGAAAAAGTATGTGGGGCTATATTTCCTATTTTTCACAGTATGTTTCAATTTTATGACCAACTATGATGATTTTGATGCGCTGAATCCAAAAAACTTTAGTTCCATTTTTTTCTCCCACGCCTTCAGCTGCCATTTTGAATTTCAAAATGGCTGCAATGGAATACCAATATGGGGCCATATATTATGATTTTCTTCACGAAAGTTGATTTTTATGACCAGCTTCGATGATTTCGGTATGCTGAATCTTGACAAATTTAGTTCCAATTTTTTCGACTACGTCTTCAGCCGTGAAAAATTATGATGTGCCATTATTGTGATTTTATTGCCCCAAAGTTTTTTTCTTGTTTCATTAATTTAAGGGCTGATTTAAAAAGCTGTTGGTTCCAATTCTTGACCAGGCCTTTATCTGCCATTTTGTATTTTAAAATGGCCGCTCAAGAGAGCCTTTTTGGGGCTATACATGTATTATATTATGTTTAGCACAAAATATAAGTTCTTATGACCAATGCTAATCATTTTGGCATGCTGGATAAAATAACAGTTGGTTCCATTGGCTTTTGTCACACAATCAGCCGCCACATTGAATTTCAAAACGGCCACATGTCAACTTTTCTGATCAACCATGGTAATTATAGGGTGCTACATAAAAAAAACTATTGCATTTGACAAGACAACATGCACATTTGGTAGTTTTGACCAACGTTTATTTTGCTGAGGTGCTGAAAAAGTCCGATCTTGATTACCGATTGTTTGGTTAGTTAATTTGCCAATTTTTAATATATTTTTCACCCTTTTTGACGTTCTTCTTGTGAATGCGTACTGAATATTAACACATTTTGTTTCATTGCTAGCTAAATTGAGCCAATAATGATGTAAAATGTAAAAAAGGGAACTTAAACTTTCAGGGGATTCCTATCTTAGGTAAATCATTCATTGCATAATGGTTGCACAGGTGAAATACTAGGTTTAAAAAGTATCAACCAATACCATCAATTAAAGAACAGAAATGTCTGTTGTATTACTGCATTAAATGACTTGAATCAACTTAACTACGGAAGGCATGAGTTGGCTCAGGTGTTTTGTTCCACTTTCCACATTCGTATTGCATCTGAAGGCATCATTCCCATGCGTTCTAACCGTTTCTGAGACAGTCTGAGACATTAAAACCAAGTTTCGGACTTTGAATGCATTTCCATCTCACAGTGCCCCTTGTAATCCAGTACTCATAGATCATCTCATCTGTCTCGAGACAGAGCTTCATCAAGAAAGTCCTTATCCCGAAAGCATCATTTCTCAGGATGACATTTAAGATCAGGTTCATGTCATCGTTTGGAAAAGGAGAATCTCACAGGAAACATTCCCTCTTCAAGTCAAATTCTTGCTGGCTTAGGGCTATGTGAATTTCATGGTGGATAATTTGTACTGAGTGCAAGGAGCCACTCTTGGCAGGTCTATTCTTATAAAGTGCCAGAGCAGGCATTCCGTAACACTGGCATGACATACATCAGGGATCAGGCCCGTAGTTAGAGTTTTCATTGGAAAAAGATGATGAGCAGACACGTACACTTCCCCTAAATATATCTGAAAACGTACTTGCAAGAAAAAAAAAAGGGGGTGCCTACATGCCCCTAACCCCATTGTTTTGATGTTAAGTAGGCTATTAAGACTGTCACGGAGGTTACCATGAGGTCAATTAGAATCCATCCCATTATTATAACTTATTTGTCAGGGGTTGATGAGGATGGAGCTATGCATATGTGGATTAGGTTTGTCCAGGAACTGCACAGCCAGCATCAGCTCTGGTGTTTATGGGAGAAGATTTCTTATACCCAAATATCTCAATTTACCATCGCATGCCTCTACCCACAAACAAATCAAGCATATAGCAGGCTCCATCCTGGGGTATGTCAAAGAACTGAATATCTCCCATTCTGAAAGTCTTCATTAATCCGCTATGATTCTCAAAGTGTTTTCTCTCATCTGTCACCCATGGTCATTTAATATCTGCCTGGTATTTGTCTTAATCTTTAAAGCGAATATTGTATAATGGACGATAGTCTAGAACAAATTATATTTTCCTTATGCTTATGCTCTCTGGTACGTAGTCGATGGAAATAATTTGGGTCTGCAGCATAAAAAGTCGAAGGTTCAAACAAAACGAAAGTAAAATCTTATTGATTAAACACCCCAAGTTCCACATTAAAGGTTTGACAGAAAAATCTACACAGAAAAAAAAAAACAATCACGAAATATGGCGAAATAAAATGGAAATGTCGAGAAAGGAGGAGTCAGAACAAATTGAACTGAATACTTTTTGGAATTAGCAAAATCAGCATAGTTGTTCATAAAGCGCCAAATATTATCCCAAAATTGGATCTTTTAAATATAAAACGATGGTCCAATGTCTGGTTGAAACATGATAGAATAATAATAAAAAAAAAACCATTTGGAATCAGCACCCCTAAATCCTTTATGATGCAGAAAAAATATCAAACAATCTCTCAAATGTTTTGATATTCATAATGGCATCTCAAGATATGGTTGAAATAATTGGAACCATAATTTTTTTGCTCAACACACTAAATCATCAAAATTGGTAAGAAAATTCATATTTAGTGAAAACACCAAATATGTAGCCTAAAATAAATATTCTGTGGTGGCCATTTTGAAACCATACAATGCATATGGTGTATAGTCCCACATATGTTTTCTATGGTGGCCATTTTGAAATTCAAAATAGCGTCTCGATCATCAAATCATCAAATTTGGTCAGAAAATTAGTCTTTTGTGCAGAAAATTACGAAATATGGCCTCATATTGATTTTCCATGGCGGCCATTTTTAAATTAAAAATGGTGGAAATGGCTTCTGAAGACGTGGTCAAAAAGAGTGGAACCAATGTTTTGTTTATTATGCGCACCAAATTCATCAAAGTATGTCATAAACTTCAATTATACTGAAGAAAACATGAAAATATTGCCCCCATATGTTTTCAATGGCGGCCATTTTGAAATTCAAAATGGCGGCTAAAATTGTAGTGGAAAAAAGTGGAACCAGTAATATTTGAATTCAGAACCCTGAAATCATCAAGGTTGGTCATAAAAATCAACTTTAGTGTAGACAATCACAAAAATATGGCCTCATATTGATTTTCCATGGCGGCCATTTTGAAATTCAAAATGGCGGCTGAAGACGTGGTCGAAAAAAATTGGAAACAAAGTTTTTTGGATTCAGCGCCCCAAAATTGACAATGGCAGCTCAAAAACTTCAATTATACTGTAGAAAGCATGAAATATTGTTCCACATACGTTTTCTATGGCGGCCATTTTGAAATTCAAAATGGCGGCTCACGGTGTAGTATAAACAAATTCAACCGACAATATTTCATTTCAGGAGTCCAAGATCATCAAAGTTGGTCAGNGCGTGCTGTCTCCGCCCGCCTCCTTCCCGCACCCGTTTCCTATTGAGCGCCGATGGACGGGATTTCCCGCCCGGTGAAGCCATTATTTCCGACATACAAAAAGTACACAAGCCCTCATCTAGATCTCTTTCTTCGTTTTCATTCTCTTTTTTCCTTGGTCTCTTGCTCAAAATAGTACGGATCATGATTGCATGCCCACCGTCATGACCGTGGTGATGGGGAGCTTTGGGGTCCGAGCCCCTGCATGGTCAGAGTAAGGGTTGCCAAATTTTAGGTTCACATGGCGCGAAATTGTTTTGGCGTTAAACTTGAGCTGATGACCGTTCGTCCATACGAAATGAAAGGGGCGAAATTCGGCCGAGAAAAGAGGTATTTTGTCAATGTTAGTAGAAAGTTTATAAAACATTTGCAAACGTTGTTGCTGTATATAGGATAACAAACATGTAATTGAAAGATTTGCCGAATTCAATATACTAGTATTAGTGCATCTCACGCACCCCGCTATATTAGGATAACGCTACCCTCTTACAAAACCTTAAAAGAAGAGTTTACCCCAAAATAATAATTTTTCAACAGAAGCAGAAAAAATGGTTTTATATTCATGTTGCAAAATCCATCATTTTTACAAAAGGATGCAAAATTTGTATGAATAGAAACATGCAAATAGTGGTTTTACACATCTATCCTGAAAATATCATATGGTTAAAGTTTTGAGGAAATCATATCTATGGGAAAAATTAACATTTTATGACATTGATATGAATGTGATAAATGGTCAGTTGTGCACCCATGACGTCATCAGTTGCCAATTTGTCTAAATATATAAACATTCATAATTTCTTATTAGTTGTCTAATTTTTCTCAAACTTTTTTTTGTTTTTTCTGCTCCTGCTGAATTGATTTTTTGGAGGGGGTAGACTCTCCTTTTCACAAAATTGGAAGCATATTATCAATTGAATAAATGCTTGGATCACGACTCAGGGTAAAAGAGTGATTAAGAAAACAGTAAGCCTTTCGAGATTCCGAAAATGCAGCATGCATTCGAAGTGCATATTTCTGACGAAATTAAAAAAAGGAAAAATGTATTCGCGTATTTTAAAGAAGGCATAATTGACAGACAAATCATATTTGTTTAACTAAAAAGTATTCAGATTTCACAGTTAGATTTTTATGTCAAAGGTATATCAGATCTGGGGCCTGTAACATAAAAGAGATACGAATAATCGAAGATTACTCGTATCTCTATGGTACAGATTTTGCCAAAGACTTATTATATCTATAATAACTTTAATCACATCTCTTATGTTACAGGCCCATGATGTTACTCAATATTTTATTTACCCCCGAAACTGTTACATTAGTGATGAATTCACGTACGAAATGTTACCGCATGTGATTCCGTTTTCCTATCATCCTGAATGCTAGCTTACCCAGTATCTTGCGGAGGTTGTGATCCAATTCTATCCTCGGATAACATCCTCCTCGTTAACGCCAAGGATAATCAATAATGACATCTTTGTCACGTGATGTTAATGATCAGGTGACCTTTTCACATTTGGACTTTTGTGGTACAGACAAGTGGCCTAGTTGGCCAAACATCAATTTGTCTATTTGTCGTAGACGTGTTGGAATGCGGGTTCAAACTAAGAGCAAGACTTTGTGGGGAACTTTTGTAATAAATGTAGGTTTTCTTCTACAATAATATTCATATAATTACGATTGCACTCTTTTCAGCTCACATTTACTATTGTTATGTAATACAAGAAACTGTCTTACATAATGATACATGTATAAAACAAATAATGGATGCCCNGCGTGCTGTCTCCGCCCGCCTCCTTCCCGCACCCGTTTCCTATTGAGCGCCGATGGACGGGATTTCCCGCCCGGTGAAGCCATTATTTCCGACATGCAAAAAGTACACAGGCCCTCTTCTAAATCTTTTTCTTCGTATTCACTCTTTCTTTCTTGGTCTCTAGCTGAAAATAGTACGGATCATAATGATGCGCCCATGCACCATGGGGGTTTGGGGATCGAGCCCTCCTGGTAAGAGATAGGGTTGCCAAATTTTAGGTAAAAATAGCGCGCAAATTTTTGATAGGGGGTCAAATTTAAACTGATGACCATTCGTCCATAAGGGGGGGGGGGCAAAATTTGAAGTTGGCCGAGCCCCCCCCCCCCTTCCCCCAGCGGAACCAAGAAAGAAGATGGAAATAATTGTAGTAACTAAAAAATAATATCGAACGAAAGTTGTCTAAGTCATGTAAGTTGTATTTTGTATAGAAGGTTTATATAAATTTGTCCAAACATTGTTATCATGGAGCATATAACAAACATCTAATTTAAAAGATTTGCCGACTTGAATATACTAGTACTTGCATAAGTGCATCCCATGCACCCGCTTTATCAGAATAATGCCGTCCTCATACAAAACCTTCACAAGATTCACATTATTTATCAATGAATAAATGTTGGGATAACGACTCATGGTCCAACTTTTTAAGCCGCCACAAAAGATTGATTTACATAACAGTAAGCGTTTTGAGATTCCGCGCATGCAGCATGCATTCGAAGTGCATGTTTTTGATGGAATTAAAAAAGAATATTGTATTCGCGTATTTCAAAGAAAGTATGAAATTGACAGAAAATTCATAGTTGTTTACCAAAAAGTATTCACATTTTACAGTTAGATTTTTACGTCATATGTATATCAAGTCTGGGGCCTGTAACATAAAAGAGATACGAATAATCGAAGATTACTCATATCTCTATGGTACAGATTTTGCCAAAGCCTTACGACTAATATCTATCATAACTTTAATTGCATCTCTTATGTTACAGGCCCATGATGTTACTCAATATTTCATTTACCCTCTAACTCTTACATTCGTGATGAATTCACGTACGAAATTTTACCGCATGTGATTCCGTTTTCCTATCATCCTGAGTGCTAGCTTATACCCAGTATCTTGCGGAAGTTGTGATCCAATTCTATCTTCGGATAACATCCTCCTCGTTAACGCCAAGGATAATCAATAATGACATCTTTGTCACGTGATGTTAATGATCAGGTGACCTTTTCACATTTGGACTTTTGTGGTACAGACAAGTGGCCTAGTTGGCCAAACATCAATTTGTCTATTTGTCGTAGACGTGTTGGAATGCGGGTTCAAACTAAGAGCAAGACTTTGTGGGGAACTTTTGTAATAAATGTAGGTTTTCTTCTACAATAATATTCATATAATTACGATTGCACTCTTTTCAGCTCACATTTACTATTGTTATGTAATACAAGAAACTGTCTTACATAATGATACATGTATAAAACAAATAATGGATGCCCATTATGCTCATTCGGTCATATTTGATTTCACTTGGATATGCATCATTAAACAAAAGGTCTAGATTTGACACAATTTTATGCTAACACATTAATTCAGTCATTCTTTGTATATCAGTGAAATGTTTATGTTTTTTCCACAAGTGAAGTGATTCCCCATGTCATGGGTTTAAACCCCACTGCTGGGAAAACTTAAGAATAATTTGCTTTGTCATATCTTGCACACTAAGGAAAAGGAGCAATATTGCCATTTCCTGAAGAAAAAAAAATAAGCCCGTATCCAAAAGGATGCTCTCAGCGTTGCAAGGTGCAATATTGGACCTTTTTGTCTAAATATAAAGTGTGGTGCAATAAAGTTGCAATTGAGTCTTTGTGCCTCCGGCAAGCGTGTATAAAACAATGGTTTTGATATGCTCTTGTCGATCAACTGCAACTTGCGATTGCTTGCAACTTTACAGCAAAACCCCTATTTTTTTTTTCAAATTCACACTTGTTTAGAGACAAAGAAATTAAAAACTACTTATCTCTAAAGTTGTTGTTTTCTCTAATAATAAAATTCCCCCTGTCCTGCAATGATCTTTTGGAAGTGTTTCTGACAAATCTGGAGAAGCAATTCGTCAAATCGGACAACAGACCGAAGGCGTGAAACGAAGTCTCCTTGATGAACTCTTAAACTTCGACCGATGATGAGCAGTTTCGATGTATATCTGGCCATCTCACAGCCGGAGGGAGCTCGCGGGCAAAAAAAGAGACCAAACGTCTTCCCCGATCAACGAGGAAAAGTTACCAAGTGGTAAGCTGTAAAGGTTCGGTCAGACTTTTGCGTGAATATTCAGCGTATTGCTAGTGATTTTTTTGGTTACTTTTTCGACGTCCCATCTTAAACGGGAAATTTCTTCGCTTAACAAAGAATATGCATCCACTTGCTTCGCACGTGGACCAAAACAGCCTCGCTTTATTCGAGGCCCGCAGCTCCCCCTCTCCCCCTCTCTCTAGCGCAAACGCAAGAGAGACGCCTGAATGGCGCTGGAAGCTTAATCATACCTTTATGTTTATTGCCAACGTCTGCACAGGAGTCATTAAATTTCAAAGACGCTAGCTAAACGCAGATGAATAGAGGGGAGAATGATGTTTGACCGACGTTAAAGGCGTTCTTCTGGTGCTGGATGTACGCAATCGTTGGCGTTTTCCTTTGTATTATGAAAGGTATTTTGATTTTCATGAGCCCTTGGCAAACGTTGGCTATCTATGTTGAACGTTTTTTTAATGTTTGTTTATTGTTATATATGTTAAACTGTATTTATAATTGACCAATCTTTTGTAATTGTATGTAAAAATTGTAATTGCATTAATTCAATAAAACATTTTTTTTAAACCGTTGGCTATCGTCGAAAAGGTGTGATTGGGCGCTATCACATGTGCGTAATACGTCTATGGCTCACGCAGAGAGAAATCCACGTTAGACAAGCGCCTTTCCTGCTTATTACTGTGCACATGGAGATCATCATAAATTTCATTTACGATATGAGTACGTTATCGATAAATCCGAACGTGTGACTTGAGCATTTATATGGACTCATCCTACGCGCTCTGGCCTGAATTCTTAATTGAATTCATCACGTTCACACAAGGCGTTGGATGAGAACAGCTGAATAGAATGTGTCATTTGGGGTCTTCCGAGACTGCTTGAACTTGACCCATTTCGGCTATGCATTGTGAACCGGTAATATTTAGTCATTTCTAGCATCATGATCATGTGTAACCATGGTAACAGACAAATCGAGCGACATTATTTTAATCATGTTCCACAAAATGTTGAACTATCACAAAACTTGTTTCAACGTGACCAGAAAAGTATATATCCAAACTAAGAACTAAATATAAAACTAGTAAAGAGAGCGGTAATCTAAAGAAAAATCCTTTAAAAAAAGTATGTTTTGCATTACTATTTTGGGGTGGAGATATTATTAATGACACTGAGGATAATTAAAGTGAACTTGTGCATCGTTTATAAAAAAAAAAATTCTCTTTTTCAATTACCGTACTGTTATCGCAATTTCTTTTATTTGCAATATATTTGTGTTAAATTCATTTTCTGATTTCATTTTCTTGCTTCTTCGTTTAGTTTAGTTATTTTGTCCCTATCCCTTGACAAAGAAAGGCAATCTCAATACTACGTCTGATATGAAACACCATGAGAAGTCGTCACAATTGTGTCAAAATTGAGTTAAAACGGAAGCGCCCTAATTACATATTGTCATATTAATTGCAAACTTTCTAAAAACTAACCAACCTTTCAAGCAAAGGTATACGTGATATGGAGGCCTATACTACCCGTCAGGAGGCTACACTGTTAACCTTTTAGATTGAGCCAGCACATTTTTGTTTTGATTCAATACATTTTTATTTAAGGTTCGATTTCATTTTAAAAAAAATCTTTTGAAGAGTAGCGTCGGTGGTCCGTGTAAAAGGTTAATGATTTTTTTTGCATCAATTTCTGACATTTTGTCAATTTGACAATTTGTCAATTTTCTTACAAATGTATACGTGATATAAAGGTTTATAGTGGTCCTTTCTCATTATAGAAAGCTACTGTTTTTACTTTTAAGGGAGCTCCAAGAGAGCACATTTTGTCTTTTGGTTTAATAAACTTTTATGAAGAATATTTACGATACACAGGAATGGAAAGAAAGTTCTACCTAGAATCTTATCATTGCTATTGTTTAAACATTTGCCGTATGACGCAGGGAATTTCTAGATGAACATTTTGAATTTTGTAATATAAATATCAAGCAATTATACTTCTTTCCACGCAAATGTGTCCTTCTTTATTTGATCTGGGGCCTGTAACATAAAACAAATTTGCAATAAATCGAAAACTTTAGCACATGATTTCCCATAGACTTGCGATTGATATCAATCGTACGATCGATTGCAAAGCTTTATGTTACGGGGCCTAGGACCTATACAAATTTTCTGCATGCAGTGGAGAGTCATAAAATCTAGCCTAAACTGTGCAAAAACAAGTAAAGGCTATATTTTATTGCCACTTTGAGGAAGAAAAAGTGATTGAATATTGTGTTGATTAATTCCCGCCCTGAACAACAATTGGCGCCATAAAGTACACGTGATTCATTTCCATAGTCATTGATGACCTGGGAAAGTTTACAGACAACGGCCCATTTTTGCAAACCATCAGACTTGTCCCCGACGCCAAAGTAACAGGCATACTAATTTCTTCACCGCTAACATCATCATCATCATCATCATCATTGTCGTCGTCATCATCATCATTGCCACTATAAATAGAGCTTCAGCGGTATTATTATCATTACTATCCCTATTATTATTATTATTAGTTGTAGTAGTAGTAGTAGTAGTAGTAGCAGAAGTAGTAGTAGTAGTAGTAGTGGTAGTAGTAGTAGTAGTAATAGTAGTAGAAGTAATAGTAGTAATAGTAGTAGAAGAAATAGTAGTAGTAGTAGTAGTAGAAGTAGTAGTAGTAGTAGTAGTAGTAGTAGTAGTAGTAGTAGTAGTAGTAGTAGTAGTGGTAGTAGTAGTAGTAGTAGTAGTAGTAGTAGTAGTAGTAGTAGTAGAAGTAGTAGTAGTAGTAGTAGTAGTAGTAATAGTAGTAG
>BQKZ01000065.1:242825-261122 GCA_036244855.1 Temnopleurus reevesii
AAAAAAAAAAAAAAAAAAAAAAAATGTGGTCAATCACATTGGTTGCTCGGGTTCGTCGATAGCCCTCTACGTTCGAATGATACTAAAGCTTGCAGTTGCCTTAGCAGCGTTATTGTAGTCAAGTACGATATGTCCGATTGGCCATTGTCATCAATTAGTAGAATATTCAACCAATGGTGTGAGTCGTGACATAGTTTATTATGCAATTAATCAGGATCATTTGAGGGTCCCATCATTTGACAACCTAGATTTCACTAGCCAAGGCAAAAGTAAGATAATTTATTTGTATAATAATTTAGATAACATGTTGTGTTAGTAGTATTTGGAATGATTGAATAGTAACTGATGATTTCTTTAGGTTGAATGGACATTTTCTTGCTGAAGAACTAATTCTTTTGTGGATTCTTTGGTCTCCGCCCATTTCGCGGAGTGGGGCCCTTTCTCTGTCCCACGACCCCGAAGCTACGGCGCAGCTGAAGGTCATGCTTCGCTCGCGCTCATCAGCTCGGGCTCTCCTCTGCGCATACTGAGTGATAAACAATCAGTGGTCTTGGGATTGATTCTGTTGATGTATCAAATGTATTACTTGTTAATAATGGCTTTAAGAGTGAAGGTAGCCAGACTTGTTACGAAAAGAAGTTATAAACCCCCATGTTCGTACGAATTAATGGCACAGACCACACAGTTTATCAAGAATTTTCACAATTTTTCTGTGAGTGTGAGGGGCAATATCATGATTGCTCCGTTACTAGTCGAATTGTATCATGATATCTAAGTTATGTATTTCTCTTAAGGAATCTATGTATTTTGAAGTATATTTGAAGCCTTTACTTTAGTATAGGCTACTTTCTACTTTATTTTTTCATGCTGAAAGATTAGAAAACAATTGCATATTTTAATCTGAAAATGCTTGACAAAACTAATACAAATTATTGTGATCCCCATCATACAAAGTTTCTTAAATACTTTATGTATTTTGGAAATCCAGTTACCAGGCCGCATGCATGGTATTACCAGACACGGACTGAAATTGTGCACCGACAGAAATATGCATGCATGTTGAGGGATTAAACCGTATGATGGGAGGTCCCACGTCTGCGCACCTAAACTTTCAGCTTGAAAAAAGCTTAATGTCAATGAATATCCAATTCAATTTTAATCTGATATTATCACAAATATCCTGAAGATTATGTGTGAGAAATATCTCAGCAAAATCTGACCAGGAACAATGTCATTTTAGATGAAATATAAACCCCTCTCATTTTTGCCGTTCAAAATATTTGGGTCCCTTCTCTGCGTCCCNATCAATTAGTAGAATATTCAACCAATGGTGTGAGTCGTGACATAGTTTATTATGCAATTAATCAGGATCATTTGAGGGTCCCATCATTTGACAACCTAGATTTCACTAGCCAAGGCAAAAGTAAGATAATTTCTATCATAATAATTTAGATAACATGTTGTATTAGTAATAGTTGGAATGATTGAATAGTAATGAATGATTTCGAGGTTGAATGGAAATTTTCTTGTGGAAGAACTAGTTCTTTCGTCAGTTCTGTGGATTCTTTGGCCTTGGTCCACGTCTCCGCCTATTTCGCGCAGTATAGCCCTTTCTCTGTCCCACGACCCCGAAGCTACGGCGCAGCTGAGTGTCGTGCTTCGCTCGTCAGCTCGGGCTTTTCTCTTCTGATAAAGTGATAGACAATCAGTGATCTTGCTTGGGATTACATTAGGAAGTCTTACCAATAAGAATCAAGGTAGCCAGACTTGTAGTTATAAACATTGTGTGCGTACGAATTACAGCAAGCACAGTTAGTGAGTTACAGACACAGTTTGTCTAAACATTTTTTACCATTTTTCTGTGACTTGTGACTAGTGACTATGAGTATGATTATGAGTACGAGTGTGAGGGGCAACATGATTGTTCCAAATTTTTATATCACGATATCTAAGATATGTTATTCTTTCATGAATTTATATTTTTTAAAGTATATTTGAAGCCTAGGCCTATAGACTACTATCTACTTTATTTTATGCTGAAATATGAGAAAACAATTGTGTATTTCAAATTCAAGAGATTTTGTAAAAATATTTAATCTGAAAATGCTTGAGTTGACAAAAACTTTTATACAAATTATTGCGACTCCCATCATACAAAGTTTCCTAACTGCTTTATGTATAGGCCTAGTGGAAATCCAGTTACCAAACTGCGTGGTATCACCAGACACGTTATGAAATTGCGCAGTGACAGAAATATGCGTGCATGTTGAAGTGGAGCGATTAGGTCCTACACCAAATGTGGATTGCTATGAATCACAGCAACATCTGAAAACTTTTCAATCCATTTTCATGATTGTAAATTGCTGAAATATGTTGACAAAGTTATTGATTCTGATATTTTGAAGTGTCCGGTAACTGGATTTACTAGTATAGGCCTACACGTATTAACCTTAATTAAAAAAAATAATATATCAAGAATTTAAATTATCAAGAAGAAAATGAATATGATAATTAGCAAAAAAGAAGAGAAAAGTGAAAAACTTGAAGGAAAGAAGCCAATAAAGAACAACAAACAAAGAATGAAATGAAACAAGAATGAAGATTTTCAAGAAGAAAAAAATATGATAATGAACACAAAGAAAAGAAAGAAATGAAGAACTTAAAGGCAAGAAAGAAGGTAGTTTTCTCGTAACATGTACATGTAGCTCCAAACGTAGGACGTTTTCACTCTTGATCAATGATACCATTTTTCTACCTTTTTCTTTCAGAGTGTGTTCCTCTGCAAACTTGTGCAAAAATGTTGAATACATAACGAGAATGGATAAGGCTCCACTACCACTTTTCACAATGTCATTGGATGAATGAGGAAACAATTTAGAGAAAGAGGTGAACAACACCAACCGTAAGGAGAGATGAGCAGATACTACATCAAGACCAAAGATGGGATGAACAAAATCACTCAAAGTCTATAGTTTTAGAACATTTCAACATTCTTAAGCATGGATAATAAAGTCTCTTAGGAGCAGCCAGAAACCCACTTTGTAACGGCAGTGAGTGCAAAGAGACTTAAATATGAGCACGCACCACTCAAGGACGTTGGGAAACGTGAAGGTGAGCAAGGGCATTATGTTCCCACCGCTCACCCAAGCCCTCAACCAGACCAATCGATCCTACTTCCAGGAACATAACCTCATGGTACATGGGGATGGGGTGAAAGATGCGCGAACCATGTCCCCCAGGGGGCTGGAGGAGGAGCTGAGGGCGGGGCGCAGAGGATCCACCAACAGACCGATGACCTCGGCCAGAGCGGAGCAGATGAACGCAAAGGCCGCAGAGGAACTCAAAGAGTTGCAGGTATAGTCTTGTTCTATAACAAAATAGAAATGTGCGTTCATTAAATACAGTATACATAGTGCATGCCAGAATTCTTTGCTTCCCTCTTGTCACTACAAGACCAAGAACAATGCATTAAGAGAAGTACCAGAGATGCCAATGACATTCTCCCATAGTCCTGAGCTTCATTGTACTAACAGTGCAAAAGAATATTGAATTTTAACGTTACCCAAGACCTGGGGAGGCTCTGGAATTTTATCTTCCCCTCTGATGATCAAATGTTACACAACAAAGCATTTTAACACTGCATGCATGTACTTGTGTATCCCATTTTATAAATAACTGCTCTAATTCCACCTTGTACATTTAATTCATACTTGATATGAATATTCTTAATTTGGCATTTTGCAATGAGATCTATACTTGTTTGAGGTTCACTGTTCACTGATCATTTTTGTTTGAAGTTTGCATTTTATTAGTATACTTGTCAGCTTTCTCACATCAGTCATCTACATGTACATTGTGTCATTGAATAATTGAAACTTTCAGATTTTCCTTTTACATGACCTTAATAGTTTTGTTTATTTTTTGTCCATAACTTATAAATTCACATATCTTTCTTGTATGACTGCAAGCAAATTGTTATTATACATGTACATGTACATTTCAAGCCAACTCGTGCGCTTTAATATATTAAAGGTTTTGCGGACACTAGTTACATGTATGGATTTTTCTTGCAATTCTATATTCGGATATCATTATCTTATTTATTCCCTTGAGGCAAATTTGTTTTCTTGACATACGGACAAGTTCTCTAATGTAGTCTGTACTTAGAATGATAGGAATTTCTTCTAGTAGTAGAGAGAGGAGTTCTGAAGGACATATTATGTTACATAGATTCATAATTTTGCTTGATAGAGGGAGAATAAGCAGTACTTAAAATTTTGTGACTGATATCAGATGTTCATTTTTTTCACAATACTTTAATACAGATTGATAAAAAATTAAAATATAAAAAAAAAAGATAAAGCAAGCAATTGTAATTTTTAGACTTTGATATTTTTTTTTAGATTCACCAGACAAGTAAATCAAGACAGTTTGAGAAGTTGTCTAGTCAATAACTTTGCTTTAAAATGTAATTTGTTCTCAACTGAATAATGTTTTGTTTTTATTCATTGAATAATGTTTATTCTGAATGCATCTCACCCATGTAACTATTTTTATTAAGTGAAATCTTGATAAATAAAAAGATAGAAAAAGAACTGCATACGTATAAATTATTAACATNGGGCTGGAGGAGGAGCTGAGGGCGGGGCGCAGAGGATCAACCAACAGACCGATGACCTCGGCCAGAGCGGAGCAGATGAATGCAAAGGCGGCAGAGGAGCTCAAAGAGTTACAGGTAAAATGTGCAATCAAGTCTACTTAGGTCAAATTTGCTTTTAGAAGTTTCAATAATGGCCTGAAGTAGTACAATGTTTTTGAACAATATGCAACATATATTATTTAGCACTTATACAGTGTATGTCAAACTTATCCCAAGTTGAACAGATTTTTGTGGTTCCAAGAGGTTCAAATTAGGCAGAGTTTTCCATATTTGCAGATGCTAAAACAAAAATAAATGCTTGATTATAAAATAATGCAGTAAATACAATATTAGTACATTGCAAGTTGAAATTCTTTGCTTACCTGGCGTCGGTATAAACCCCAGAAAAATTATGTAGATGGGTGCAGCGATGACATTGTCATGAGCTAGGTAAACTAAGAATTCTGACGTGTGTGCTTTGTTCCCAATATGACCTTGCCCAAGACCTACAATATTAATGACTTTGAAAATTTATCAAACAATTAAAACATTGCCCAAAACACATGTTGCAAAAGCTGAATATGGTATATACTTCTGTCACCCAGTTTATAAACAACTTGAGTTCCACCTTGTAAGTCACAGTTTATGAATAATATTGATTTGCCCTTTCCAATGGCATCTCTAATTTCTTGCTTCATTGTATTCAGTGATTATATTTTTTTCACTCTATACATTTTCTCGCATCAATCTTCCACATTATGTCAGATGTTCTTTCTACATCTTGACATATTAGTTAATTTTTTGTTATGATAACTTTTAAATTCATGTGTCTTGCTTGTATGAGTGCATGTGCAGGCAAATTGAGTTATTGTACATTTCAATAAAGCTAATACATCTTCATAAATTTGGGACACTGTATACAGTATTTATTTTGTAATACTATCTATCCATAATTCATTATCATATTGTTCCCTTCAGGCACACTTGGTTTCTTTACATACTGGTAATGTATTTATGTAATGCAATCTGTACTTAAAATGATCTGAATTTCTTCTAGTAGAAAAATACATATATAAAGTATTAAAATGTAAGAAATTGGAGGTGTGTCAAATTGAGTTACAGATATGTTTTATTCTCAGATTAAAAATGATTTTTGAAAGATTCTTATTTTTATTTTCACAATAAAGGGCAAAGAGAAGCAGTATCACAAAAAGATCAGCAATCTTCAGAAGGCTGTTGAGCAGCTCAGACTGGAAGTCAACATCAAAGAGGAAAATCTGTCAAAGACTAATGCCAAGCTACAACAGATTGTGAGTTGATTCTGCTCCCCCCCCCCCTCCCGTTCAAAAACAATTGTTTGATTGCGCCCATGGACCAAATACAACTCCCCGACCTGAACTTTTTTCTTCTTTTTACTTTTTATTCAAATTTTGATAAATTACAGTAAAATTATAGAGAGCATTTGAAATTGAACCTGAAAAGTCATCTTTAGTTTTTATACCTTCTTTTTACATGTAGTTTCATTTTACATGTGAAATACTGTATGTTTGGAATATTTAAAAGATAAACTTGTATGATATTACAGTAAAATTATAGAAAGCATTTGAAATTGAACCTGAAAAATCATTGTTAGGTTTTATACCTTCTTCTTACATGTAGTTTTGTTTTACACATAAAATGTGTTCAGAATATTTAAAAGATTCATTTATATCAATTTACTAGACTGAATCAAGTTGCCTTAGGATTTATTAGGATTGAATTTCACCATTATCATACTTACCAAAAAATATCAGTTTATATTTCATCCATAAGTTTAAATGAATCAACACATTCTGTATTTTTCCCCTTTTCCTGTCATTTCACAGGAGGAACATTTCAGACTTCTCTATGAGGAAGAGAAGTCGTCCCATGCTAGCACGAAGCAGGAGCTGTCAGCTGTAAGAGATGAACTCTTAGAGAAACAGAACTTTGTAGAAGCATTGAAACAGAGACATGAACAACATATAAAAGAGCTAAAGGAACATGTAAGTGAAGATCAAAATATTTTGTATTTTGCTACATAATAAGACTTAATGCTCAGAACAATGGAGTCGTTCAAAGTTCTGAGCATTTATATTTTGTAATTATGGCAAAGATTTTAGACTTTCACTGTCCACGTACATCTTAATTACTGTACATGTATAAGCTGAAACTTTCGCTGGAGTTTTATTTTAGCTATTCTTGTGACCATGATATCGCTACATTTTCCGCTCAGTAGAAAGCCCATAGACTTCCGTTCAATGACCTTTTAAGATCTGAAATTATCAATCTGCTAACTTAATTTGTATGTATACAGCTCTGAAATTAAATGAATTTGCTAAATTTTATATATGCTAAAATTTTGACTGCAGAACTCTTTCTTGGGCAACTTTGGTTATATTATTATGCTAAGGCAATATAATTTTTTTTCTATAATTCAGTGACAATTTTCCATAGGTTAAGTAAAACTTCGCTTTCAAATGATTACAGATTTCATCATCTTTTTAATGAAGAACGAAACGATTGCAATATAATATTTATTCGCACATTTTGACAGCACGAAACACAAATAACAGAACTGAAGGCCAAATATGATGCTGAGCTGGCTGACAGAGACAAACGTCTTGAGAACCTCAAGAAACAGATGGCAAGTCATCTGAAAGAAAACTCATGGTAAGTTTGTGACTAATTTGTTTTCATAGACTGTTATGGGCACTTCCAGTTGTAAATTTTCATTGTACAGATCTGCAGCTGATTAAGATATTAAACTTTGAATATAATGCAATTTTTTACTGTATGAAGGTGCTTATAGATGAAAAATCTATACAGATTTCATTTTATGTATACATTTTGTGCAGCAACCATCAAACAAAATATGTGTAAAGAATTTTTCTGATGTGATCAGCTTTTAGCTATATAACAGGAAGGATTGCATGGTTGGCCTGGAGCTCATGTAAATTGTTTTTTACATGACAATATTGCTATGCACTAAATAGGTTTTCGTTTGACCCCCACTCCACACATTTTTATGAAATTCACCATGTTCTTTATTTGTATCTCGAAGTACAGTGAATTATGATATGAAGTGATTATTTAAAAAAAAAAGATCATCATGGCGACTACATGTACTTGTATACCACTTCATTCAAATTATCCCTGTGTATAGCTGATGGCCACTACAGCACTTTTCAATTCAAGAAATGTCCTTTTGCTATTCATTAACCTCACTTTGTTGAGTGTAGCACAAATCGGATGCATTATATGTTGAAGGAAATTATACCATGGACAGAATTCAAATCCCCTGTGGTTGAATGGCAAGAGTCTGATTTACTATGTTATTTCTAAGATTATTTTACTTCATTTTGTTATGTCTTAGGGAGAGGCAACAGCAGCTTGAAGAGTTGAGTAAGGAACTAAGCAAGATGTCTGAGGAAGCTAACATGTTGAAGACTAAACTCAAATCAATAGCAGCAAAGAATAAGGTAATTTACTTCACTTTTTTTCAGTAACTCAATGGGTGACTTCAAGTACGGTGTGCGGTGTTGGTGTTGGTGTTGAGAGAGCAGATCGGCCCGTGAACCGAGCTCCAACACCGCTGGTCGGTTTACAGAAGCGATACAATCGCTGTATCGATTGCCCAACACCAGCCACGATACCGAGTGACGTCACTCGCGCTCGCACAAAGCCTCGCGAACAGCTCGACGATAAAACAGTTTTCGGTCCGAAATTCTCAAATTAATCTATTCTAATTCATACAAATTGTGTAATCTTTTTTAAAATCTAGAAAACAAAATATTGCCTTCCAACATAAAGTATGTGGTTTTAGTTTTCGTATGCAAGTTTTATTGGAAAGTTAATTCAACCACTGGCATGTCACAGGTTTTCGGAGCAAAATTGCTACTGTTCTGTGAGTGGAAAACGAATGCATGATTTCAACACCAACACCAACACCGAACTTGAAGTCGCAATTTTCCCAATCTCTAGGGGTTTGTGTTGAGAGATGGGAAAATTGCACGTGAATCGTCAACACCGACCGCGATCCTCGGTTAAGCAGACGACATTCAACACCAGCAACCAACACGAGCGACCGGAAATACGTCAGAATCTTGCGAGGTCAACCCCAACACCGACAGACTTCAGGTTTGGTGTTGGGGCTGGTGTTGGTGTTGGTGCAACACCAACACCAGCGTTTCAACACCGTAATTGAAGTCACCCATTGTACTGTAGTCAGCTTTGTATGATGAAATGAAATGATTGCAGCCCTTGAAATTAAGAATATCAACATCTTTGGGAATGTTCAATTATAACACAATTTACCTTTAATGAAGTCAAAAAAGAGCTTAAGCTTTCGATCCTAGCAGAATCTTAATCATAAGCAAAATGACAAGAAATTTACCTTTACTTTGTATAAAAACTCACAATTTTGAGAAAATTTTGGGAAAATTACTTTTTAATGGGTGGTGCATTGAAAAATAAACATGTACACATGACAAAGTAGGTTTTTGCTATGCAACACTTGATAGAGGAAAGAAAAGTCCTTAAATTTCACGATGATGCCTATTTCCAGTCAGGATATTTCGTTTAGAACAAGGTGCTGAAATACAACCCAAGAGACTAAACTTTAGGTTTGCTTTTACACTTTGGCTCTACAGTCAATGTAACTTATCATTGCTTTTCTATGTGTCATACAGCTTTGGGAACGATGTTCAACTAAGATATTTATTCTCTCACTCTGTTAATCCCCCCTCTTATGCAGAGTGGTTGTTTTAATTGCCCATCATTAAAAGCAGAGCTATCAACCAAAGATTAGCTAGTCCTAAAGTACGATGCTCACATCCAAAATGTCCCTCTATCTCCACATGTTCTATGTAGGACGGTTGTTCGAATTGCCCTTCGTTGAAAGCCGAGCTATCAACCAAAGATAAGCTGATCATAGAAAAAGATGCCCAGATCAAACAGCTCATGGCACTCTGCAAGAAGTTTGAGGTCCAGTTGTCGCAACAGGTGAGCAAATCTTTGCTTGATAATTTTGTCTTCCAAAATTTTGTGATGTTTGCAGATTCATGTAGTAGCCTTAACAGCTTGATTTATTGGAACGTTTATGTCCAGTTTACCATGTTGTGTAATTTCTTTTATTTGAGCATAGGGTAGATTGCAATTTTCCTGTTGAAATATAATATCTTGTCGGCAATTAGTATCCTGTTATCGGATATCATATTGTTGTTTTTATTAATAGAGTTGACTTAAATTAAAAATGATATTTGTTTACTCCAGCTTTCAAGTCAAGCATATTCTAAAGTTGTTTCATGGATTTCTTATTTGTTTCCTAAATCTTTCAGTGCAGAGAGTCGCAAACCCTGAATGATTGAAGAGTTTATGATTTTTAGTACAAAGAAAGCAGTGATCATCACTGTAACCAGAAATGCACAAAGGAATTGGATAAACTAAAGAGCTTCTATTCAAGCATTTACAGTAGCTAGATGCGTGCAAAAGAAAACTCCTCCCGCTAATGCTACGGGGAACAGACATTGCACCTGTTCAGTAATCAAATAAAGAAGCCACTTCTTTTGTGTTTATGGAGCTATTGTGAAGGCTTGACTGAAGTCGTTTACTTTGTCCTTTCAGCTTATGTCCTATTTACTTACTTACTTTGTTAAGTTTAGAGGCACCCGAGTCATAGTTGACTTTGTCCTATTTAGAATAGATCCCTATCTAATGTTGAATCTATCTCCTTGGAACACGTAAACTAATAAATTAGTAGTGAATTTGTTAGAAGTTGGAATAAAATGCATGATTTTGTGAAAAATATCTTGATGGAACCGAAAGAGATGATTGCATGATTTCTTTCCTTCCATTCCTGACCCATAGAGCATCTTGAGTGAGTGCTATGTTTTAGTGCATGGAAAGAACGACTCAAAAGAATGTGAGTTTATCGAACTCTACAATGAAATTCTCTTCTCTACTTCTCTATCTTGGAAATATCCTCTCTTCTCAATGTGTACCTCTTTTATCCAAATTATCCCTGAGTTTTAAAAGGCCCTGTACTAATGTTATTTGACTTCAATACCAGTAATCGTGGTTTTCCAAATTTAGAAGTGGTCTTCACTTGCAACTTTCAATCATCAATCAAACAAAATGTACATTCTCAAGCAAACAAATCAATGGCATTTTTTTGTTAAATTGTAGTATTAGTTTGGGTAAAGTTTAATATAGATGTAAAATGGCCAAAAATTTTTTTTTCTAAAACTTAGTAAAACATGTGCCTGGTTATGGTTGATTTGGTTTTATTATTGTTATTTTTTTCCTCTTTTTTTGGTATTTCTTAATAGTTTCTCTGATTGTATGCTGTATAAAAGATTTTGTAATTCACTTGTTGGGTCAACATGATTTTCTGTGTACAGGTAATTCATCATGGCTTTCATTTCTTCCCACTTGTTTGCAAACCTGTGCAGTTTTAAATCCGTAAATCACATGTGTGTTACATGGCCTGTCTTCGGCACTGATGCATACTTTTGGACATAATGCTTGTTAGTTAGCCTGTGATTATTAAAGTGATGTAATGTGAAACTCTGATTACATCACTAATTTTTGCATTTTTAGTTACCTAAAATTATTGATACACAAAATGCAAATATATCAATTTTTTTAAATGGAATATAGTTTTTAATTCTTTTGAATTTATTTTTGCTGGTGTTGTTGCTGTTATCCAGTTATAAATAATTGTTCACAGACTTCTGGAATACAGGTATCCAAAGCCATATGTGCACCCACTGACATACATTCAAATGTGGAAATCTAAAACATGTTTTGTCTACTGTCATAAGCATGAATACCTCAGCAACATTTGCATCAATTTGTGTGAAAGATGAGCACCATATTATATTATATGGTGCTCATACGATATTATATCATTCAAAGAATATCTGTTCATACATACTGTTCAAGCTTAAAGATATATGACCTAGAAGTTTAGCAAGAGCCAAGAGTGCATATTTCAGCTTTTTACATTAAATTTTCTTGTCTCATATCTCATTCCAGGATACCATTATGAAGCAGTTTGCAAAGGATAAAGGTTTCAAGATGCCACCACAAACATCCAAGAAATGATGAATCCAAGGAGGGATTTATGTTAGGTCCAGGATTCTTGACATCGCTAGGTGTTCCAATCGAGAAGTGGATTCAAGTCGAAGAAGATAGCTGACTGATTAAAGTGAAGCTGTTCCAAGACTTGTAACTTTACTTCATCACCAAATAACCTGGCAATTCCTTCCTTTCATGTCCCTCACCTACACATGACCAAAGTAGACCTGTTAACTGTAGGGCCAAAACTTGATACATCGGTGAACCCCTGCATTTGTGGCCATCAGATCATCTCAACAGCATTCATCATTGACGTTAGGTGTTGCATAGTTTGCAATGACAGTCTGCAATTTCATCAAATTAGACTTACCTTAGCCCTTGTCAGTGTTAAGTCTCTTAAGACACTTCCACATCACTTGATGAATGTGGATGAAAGTGGTGATAGAATTAGTTCAGAAAAAAACCCGATCTAGCCTCGCAAATGGGCAGGTTTCTATCTCGGGGCTGGCAATTGAAGTTTATTGTCCCTTACCAGGGTGTCCTTGTACTCTGACAAGGCTTCAGACTGGACATGTCCAAGCCAGTAGGTCAATGCTTCTTTGTTCTTTCCTGTAATGTAGAACATATTTTCTGATATAGTGAATGCAGGTGAAAGAAAATTGAAGTATCAGCATGTTGCATTGCTTCAATTGTGTGACTTTCCCAATAGTTAATCAGCAGTTCCTCGATTTGTTTACACCTTCTGAGTGCGAGCCAACGCTCCCCTACCAATTCTACTCATGAAGACCATAATTATGTATGTTGCTGATATTAGGGACTCTGCCGTCATCTAATGTGAAGTCCGATATCATCCGATCTGGTTATTCTAGGGCTGTTCAATGAATCAATGAATCATCACCCCCTCCCCTCTGCCCCCCTCTCTCTCTCTCTCTCCCTCCCTCTCTCTTCCATTTCCCTTTCTGAAAATGAAAGTTTTGTTCTTCAAATTGATGAATAAGACCCATTATTTTACAGGTGAAATGCCAATTGTTTGACACTTTGGTATTTCTGGCTTCTGCCATCCAAAGGGTTGATATAAAACTAAACATTTTCATGGCATGAAATTTGTGGGTGCTTTTACAAAAGAGAACCATTATCAAATTTAAGTCATGAATCATTTACATAGTCCACACAGTCATGCTTTAAACTTCGAAGAGGTAAAGACTCCAACTCTCTCAAATGTTGACCCATCTGCATTAGTTGCTTATCAACAATTTTTTGTACAGTTCATGTTAGTTGGCACTAGAATTTGAACTGACCCAAGGCATTGTTTTAAGGTTTGAATCAATTTCATTCTTACCAATCAAATGAGAAAACATTCATATTTTTATGGGGGTGTTGTTCGAAATCAGCTGCAAATCAACTGGTACTTAGCAAATTGTAACATGCATTTTCATACGCACACAGTATGCGCATTTAAGAAGACGTGCATGAAACAATGAATTTGATTGGCACATTCTGATCAACTGCAACTTGCGATCAATTGCAACTTTTGAACAACACCCCCTATGTATGATAAAAAGGAGCCACAGTGCATGATTATTATATTTTCAAATTCGTAGTGAAGAGCCCCAGAGTTTAAGAGAACTTCCTCATCTTCTATTGAAAGTTATTCAATAGCATTCATTATGTTGTATCAAAGGCATTTATCGATCTTGCTAGGTATTCTATGCCATATATTTATCATGTATTTATAGGTGCTATATAGAGTTTAGAATATAAGGCTGAACAATAATATAATAATGTTTACATTGTAGTATAGCATCCAATATTTTTTATCAAATCCACTGAATTCCAGACATATTTAAATATAAGCGGATTGTTGTTTTCACATTTTGAAAAAACATATTACACATATCTACAGGCATTGTAATGAGTGAAAAATAGGCGTAAAAATAGGATACTGGAATTTTTTTGAGATATTATGTTGGAAAATGTATGGAAGCTAAGAAAAGAGTATTTTTTTCTGAAAATACATTTTAATGGTAAAAATTTTACAATTTTCATAGACGTGAGATTGGCAGCACCGCTATTCTAGATCTTATAGAAAAGACGCCGACCTGAAGCGAATATTTCATCATCTGTTCTTATATTATGAACTAAGCTCAAGCTGCATTACAAAATCCGCATTATGAATTATTATCAAACCTATTTTGAATTGAAGATCTTCCTTACACTGTTTGTATAGTCACAGTGTACTAGTGAACATATTACTTGGGTATCATTTATGAAGCATGAAATGAATTTCCTAAACCTATTGTCCAAGTCAGAATATTGGGCTTTATGTTGCTACTTTAAAACTCTGAACAATAGATCGTATCCTTTGTTTTATGTTTTAGGGGGTGTTGTTCAAAAGGTGCAATTGATCGCAAGTTAAAGTTCATCGGAATGTGCCGATCAGAATCCTTGTTTCATGCGCGTCTTGTTAAATGCGCATACCGTGCGCGAATAAAATTAATGAAAATGCGCGTTACAATGTGCAAAGTTGCAGTTGATGTGCAGTTTATTTTGAACAACACCCCCTTAGACAGGTAAGCATAGAATCCTCACTTGCACTACAGAATATGATCAAACTACATCATTATACACTAGACATGTACAGAGGGGTGGCGTTGACAGGTCCATTTGTTAAATTTTCTGAAGATATTGATAAGAACAGGTGGAAATAATTTTAAGGAAAACTTGTTTCTAATCTGAATTTTGTTTCATAAAATGTTTGTTTTGTGTTTTCTGTAGATCTCTAACATTATTAATTTGCAAACCAAAGAATTATTAATTCTACTGTGTGCCTTAAAAACCCTGATCATTCCATTGAATTTGCCATTTTGTTAAATGATATTTTCTAATATTAATGTAAATATCACCAATATTTATGTAAATAAGATGTTATATATAAATTGATGTTTTTTATTCTTTTGATTGTTGCATGCACTTACTAATGAGAATATTTTTACTGCAAAATCCAGGGAGTTGTTTTAGCAAATTAAGAAAGACTTGAAGAATTACTTTAAGAACGACTGATATTAGTTCTTGTGCTAAATGATGGATAATCTTACGAGCATTTACCACAAACGCTGATACCAGTCATTTTTAAAGCCTTTTGCATCTTGTATCTGCCTACATGTAAGTTACATATTTTATTTATCTATTGATGTTATTATAGATTTATACATATGTTCCATAGAATGTTATCGGACAAAATAGGATGTTTCAATTTCCTTGAGATACAGTGTTGGAAAATACACACAAAAACTAAGAATAGGATATTTTGGTTCTGGAAATAGAATTTTCATGGTAAAATAGTTATTTAAGTATTTAAAATAAGTATTTTTATAAAGTAGGCAGCTCAGCTTTAGAAATTTCACTGGGAGGTGGGGGTATTCTGCTTATTGACAATCCCCAAGTAAAATAGATTACACTTCTTAACACATACAAGAAGAGTCCTCCCCCCCCCCCCCCCTTTCAATCGAAAGTAGCATGAATTTTAATGGGGAGTGTCCAGTACAAAATTTAACGATAATATCTATGAACTTTTGGTTCACTTGTGTGTAAAAATCAGCACAATCCAATCTGATATGCATGATTGAACTGGGATAAATGTCTTTGAAAGTCACAGGAGTCGATTTTGTTAGGATAAAAACAGAAAAAATAGGCCAAAAATATCTTATCTGGAGGCTTGTTATAAGTGTCATTTTTTGGTTATTGATGAGCAGACTCTTTGCTTTCAATAAGGGCAGTTTTTATAGTCAAATTCGATGAATAAATTTTTGATGGAAAATGCACTTCTCAATGTTTTCACAAAAATCAAGCTTAGCCAAAATAATGGCATAAAAAGAAAGTAATTTTTCTTGAAAGCTATGCTCCTCCATGCACAAAAACTGTCATGTCTATGTGAGTACAAGCCTGAAAATTGGTATCGACACAAAATCATTATTTCATATTACAGAACAATCATTTTCTTAAGTCTTTGAAGACTGCGCTCACAAAAAACTTTATAAGTGACTTTTTTTTTCTCTTATGTGTGTGTTCATTCACACATAAAATATTGTATTTGACTTATGTTTATTCAGAGGCTAACTAGATAGTTGATAAGCATTACCTGTGAATTTTGTTACTGGGCACTCCCCCCGTTGAAAATTAATGATACTTTGGGGGGGGATTTGGAGTATTTATTTCTGTTTAGAATGTTTAGTTTCTAGGGTTTTTTTGTAGCATAAAAGGAAGTTTCCTGTACGTATAAACTTCCATGTAGACACAAAATTTTGGAAATTCATGTAATTTTTTCCTTCTGTTTAATTGTTTTTCATTGCTATGAACATTTTCATGGAAAGTTTAAAAAGTCGATGGTAGATTTACATGTACATGTAGGTTTGATTCCGTCCAATTTGTGACAGTGCATTGTCATTTGTTCTTTTTTTTTTTGGGGGGGGGGGGGCTTGGTTTTATTGAAAATTCATTAGGATTGCCTGTTATGTTGCTTTTTTGCCTATTTCTCTAAAATTTTACTTGCCATATTAAACCATAGTATTAGTAAACATGTTCACAGATTATTTCCTAATACTATGATATAGATTGTGGCCTGTCATAGATTTCAGCATTGATATGTATGTTCCACCTGCATTGTATGTTCTACAAATCATAGATATCTTTGTATTAATGTATTCAAATGAACTACCTTTGCAAACTACTTAATTTAAGGGATCATTCAGGGACCCGAGTTCACCTGATTGACAATGGGAACAAAGTATATGCTGTCTTTTTGTATTTATATATTTAATCAAATTTCATTCTGCTCAGTTTTTATACTAAATCTATTTTAGAATAGACGATATCAACAAAATTGAAAGTGTTGTTTCATTGTTGTCCTTGCTTTTCAATTACGTTGAAATATTGTAGAATTGGTATTGCAAAATTATTGCAAACATTGGATCAATTTGATGGATGAATGAATGTATGAATGGATAAGTAATGAATTGAGCGATTCCTTTGTATGGATGGATAAAATGATTGGTGGATGGAAAGACTGGTAGAATGATCTGATGAATGAATGAATGAATGAATGAATAGATGATTGAATGAATAAATGAGTGAATGAATGAATGAATGAATGAAGGAAAGAAAGAATGAATGAATGAATGAAAGAAAGAATGAATGAATGAATGATTGATTGATTGATTGATTGGATGAATGAATAAATGAATGAGTGAATGAATGAATGGATGGATGGATGGATGAATAATGAATTAATGAACGAATGAATGAATGTGATAGATTGATGTTTGATAGAGTAATGAATTGATGAGAGAATGGTTGATTGGTAGAGTGATTCATTCTAGACTAAAGGATGGATACATCGTGGTATATGGGGCATGTCCCCCATCGAGTAGATGACAAGAAAAAAAAGGGGTACTCGCCTAGAAAAATACCTGACCTCTTGGCAATGTTGCCCCCACCTTCATTTGAGGAGCCAAAAAGCACGGTCTTTGGTATAAGATTGTGGAGACCCGAGAAGTTGACAAGTTGAGCTCAGCTCAGATTTGGAGTTTCCTTTGTTTAAAAATTAGGTTTCCCCCCTTTTCCTCACCCCTCCCCCTGCCTCTCTCTTTCCATCTTTCTCTCTCTATGTCTGCCTATCTCTCTGTCTCTCCCCTCTCTCTCTCTCTCTCTCTCCCCCCTCTCTTTCCCTCTATCTTTCTCTATCTCTCTCTACTTTCCTCTTCTTTCTCATCTCATTTTATTGAATTATTGCCGAATCTCTCAGTTATTTTGTTTTGCTTGACAAGAATACTTTGTTATATCGAGAGACTGGAGGAAGTAGTCATTTGAAGGTCATTATTTTATCTTTTTTCTCTCTCTCTACCTAAACTTTACGATTTATCCACTTATTCATGCTCAACCTCTCTTTTTTTATCTGAGTTTTACTTCAATCACATCAGCCTTCACCTACTTCTGGCATTGAATAGAATTCTCCTTGACTTTGAAATCTCAAGTTTTTGTCTTCTTCTTCTTTACATCATTTGAACTTTCCGGTCTTTTTTCTGGTGGGAGTTCGGGCACGAGAGTTAATATGGTTAGCCATGAATTATGACAATCCTCAAAACACGCCGAAATTCTTAATCAATTCAAACGTTCAACGCGAGTACGATAAGTTTATTTTTAGTACTGAGAAACTGAAAAGATGTAATTTTTGTATTTATGACAGGACGTAAAAACTTTCCTATGAAGAAATTTACAAATTCGCTGCACTATCATATCAAACTTTTGGAAAAGGTCTGTACATTATGTTGTACAGTATTAGTTTAAAAATTACGAAAGAAACCTTTGTTGTTGTTTCTTCTTTCTTCACATGCCGGTACAAAGTTAAGTCAACACTAGGAAAACTTCATAATCAGTTAAGTAGAGTTTAAATAACAGCTTTCAGTTGCTCTATGTTGAATATTCTTAGTTTTAGATGTTGAAAACGGTACCATGTAGAACAAGAAGACTCAAAATTGTAGACAGCATTGGGCGCCCCTACCACC
>BQKZ01000065.1:269123-304032 GCA_036244855.1 Temnopleurus reevesii
CCATATGCTCATAATTATAGTTCTATACCTTTCAGGATTGCAAGAAGTCGCTGATTGGATGATCACGTTGCTGACGTCACAGCAAAAATCATAGAACATCAGAATCTGGTCATTGTGGGGGAGGTTGCTGAAGTGGGAACCGGTTCCCACTTGTATTGATTGAATTTAAAGTTTGTTCGATTGAATTACAAACTGCCATAATTATCCCTCAAAACACACGCGGATACATACGCGACCGACATCGAACATCTGCTAAATAGATGTACCTTAATAGATAAACCTTAAATCATAACTTAAGTATCACGTGATATAAACTCTTCCCAAATTACTTGCTAATAAGTTTTCCAGGCTCATACCGTTCGCTATAAATCATCTCCCAACATCTCTGTCTCTCAAAACATTTTTATCCGGCATGTTCGTTGTCACGCACGCCGAACTAAGCACACAGCTAATATTGCCGCCAAATAAAGCCACATGCATGCACGCGCTCGTACCGACTCCCGGATATACTGCCAACTGATGCTGGGATGGTGCGTGTAAGATGACGTTGTCTCAACTACCAGCGCGTTCGCCTCATCATCATCATAATCCAAAAACACCATCTCTCCCACCTGCTCAACCATTCAACTCAAAATGTTGCAACATTGTTCGTGCTTTGGCAGATGAGTAACCGTAAACCGCATCCCAGATGGACCGTCTCCGATTCGGTTGCAATCTCAGATTCCGGGATAAAATTTCCGACTTACTTCATATCTTCAGCTGACGAAACATAGCAAGGAGGCACGATCGCGGAGAGGAGTTTCTTTATTTGTGTGTTACGTTTTGAAGCCTTAACAGGAGTCCAATCGATTGGAATTGTTTGCCTTTTCCTGCTGATTAAATCTGGGTCGGGGGAAAAATATGAAATTGCTTCGCGGGTCAAAATTTTCCCTGGATTATTTGAAGATTTGATCATCTCGGACGGCGGTTATTCAACAAACGTGATATGAAAGTGGTCAAAATCGAACATTCCTTGAAAAGTCAATTGAGCGAGAGCGTTATTTCCGCTTCAGAACACAGTGCAGTCTTCGGCACGCTTTGAAGTTGCTGCTTTAAAGTCATCCTTAGATCTTATGAATTGGAGTTTTGTTATGAAACTATTTTCAGCATATAAGGAGACAAAACTGGAAATAATTATGACCTTAGTCTTAGATGAAAGCTAGGCCTTACAGTAAAGGATCACTCCAAAGTAAATTAATGGATTTGGGCTAAGGTTTGAAGTCATGTTGTCTTGTTCTGATGCTAACGCTTCTTTGCTGAACAAAAACTATGAAAACTAAATGGAGATAAATCGTGCTTTAATTAGCCATTGAATTGACATTTGTCAAAGAAAAATAGTTTCAAAAAGTTGAAAATGGATAACATTGCATATACAACGTTCGAGATCCTCATCGCCGCTCTTTCGGTGGTCGGCAACGGATTGGTTCTCTATATCTACACATCAAACAGTCGCCTTCATACCGTGACCAACTATTTCATCGTCTCCCTAGCCATCGCCGATCTCCTCGTCGGTCTCCTCGGGGTACCCTTCGCGATCCTCACTAACGAATCCCTACCCCATGGCAACTTCTACGGGTGCCTCATCATGCTCAACTTCCTCCTCTGGCTCTGCGGGGCTTCGACTTTCAGCCTCATCGGCGTCTCCATTGACCGTTACATAGCGATCTCGTACCCGCTCCGCTACAGCGTCTTTGTCACGCCCACCCGCGCCGTGGTCGTCATCATCGTGTGCTGGATCATGGCCGCCATCGTCGGCTTCCTACCCGTGGTCGGCTGGAACAAAGGCATGCCCGATGACGGGCGATGTTTCTTCATCATGATCATTGACATGGATTATATGCTCTTCAATGCCGTCATGGTCATCTATATCCCGCTGGCTGTCATGGTCGTCATCTACGCTTTCATCTTCAGAGTCGTTCGAAAACAGGCAAGTGATTTACAGATTATCTCCTTTTACACCAATACTTATACTGCAATACTTATGTCATAACACCATTAAAGACTTGGAAAAGCTCGTCTTATTGATTATTATTATCTATGTGAGAGTTTTAAGCCGTACAATATTAAGCCATATTGTACGGCTTCAATTTTACGCTTGCGCAAAGCAGTGACCAGCCTTCTGGTATAAGTAAAGATAATAATAATTATATTGGATGGCTTCATTTCATGAAATACCGGGAATATTGCACTCGTTAGGGCCAATATTGTTCATTCATTCATTCATTCATTTTTATTTCTTTCTTTCACAGATATACATGGTACATTATAAATGCAAGATTATTACAGTGTACACAAAATCCAAGGACAAGACAATAAAGATGGAAAAAACAAAACACTATACAATTCAACAAAAGAAAGTGGAGACCTTTGTAAAAGCTATGCTTGTCAAAAGAAGGCCCCCAGTGAATAAGTCAGAACACTCGGTTACGATATGAATTTCTTATACAGGAAAGAAAAAAGATACAAAAAGATACTATATAACGTATCAAATCTGAACTTAAAAAAAATTACATGATGTTAAATGTAATATTTACAAGAGGGTTTGGAAGGGAAGAGATAGAAACTATTTACAAAAGGGTAAAGTGTGGAAGGGGGGGGGAAAACAGAGTGAAATGCCTAATAAAGTAGAAAAGAAAGGAAAAGTAAGAGAGGAAGAATGAGATGGAAGGCGAGAGTAGGATGCATGTGAGTTTGATACCATCTAGATACATATAAACATGTTCTATAAGTATATCTTTAAAAAGAAATATTTTGCTATATACATTTGTATTCTTTTTACAAGATAAAATAGCCAGCCATAAACTCATTAGAGGTTTGTTTTATTTATGTTGTGACATTGGAATGAAAAACATTAAATATTTTCAGCATAGTCAGTCAATAACAGTAATTTCAGTTTGCGTTTAAATACAGCTATACTAACAGAAGATTTTACATTAACAGGAAGTGAATTCCAGTATTTGGGACCAGTACAAGCAAGCGTGTTCATTGCAAAGGTGGTTCTCACACGTGGAATATGAAGGGCAGTTGAATGTCTTGTAAAGTAGTTGTGAATTTCATTATTCCTTCTGAACATACATTTAAATGCATCTGGGAGCAGTCCATTTGCATGATTATACATTATGGAGCCCAACTGTAGGCGATATATGTCTTCTGCCTTTAGTAATTTGTTAGCATAAAACAGAGAATTGGTATGGGCACGGAAGTCTACGTTAAAGACTATTCTTATCACTCTCTTTTGAGCTACAAAAATTTTTTGTAACTGGGTTACTGATGACTTGCCCCATGCCAGCACTCCATAGTAAAGATAAGGCAAAATAAGGGTAGAGTACAATGTAAGCAAGATATCTTGGGGAATAAAAGACCGTAGTTTATAAATTATTCCAGTGTTTCTGGACATAACTTTACACACATTGCTACAATGAGATATCCAGTTCAGCTTTTCATCAATATGTAGACCAAGGAACTTTGTTGAAGTTACTTTCTTAAGAATAGTGTTATCAAATCGTACTTGACCTGGTAGTTCACTAACAGAGTTACTGAAAAGCATGTAGTTGGTCTTTTGAAGATTCAAAGATAACTTGTTTGCACGTATCCATAAGGTTACATTTTCAAGTTCACTGTTCACTGTTTCTAACAAGGTATTTGCATTTTTGTGCGAAAAAAATACACTTGAGTCATCAGCAAAAAATATAAAGGATAAGACACTAGATGAGAAGATAAAATCATTAATGTATAGTATGAAAAGAAGAGGTCCAAGAAGAGACCCTTGTGGGACACCACATGTTATCAATTGATAATTTGAGTCAACACCATTCAAAGATACATATTGTTTTCTATTTGATAAATAGCTTCTGAACCAGTTTAGGGCAATACCCCTAATTCCATAATATGACAACTTACTTATCAGTATTTCATGGTCAACAGTATCAAAAGCTTTTGAAAAATCCAAGAAAATGCCAATCGTATGACAGCAATTATCAAAAGCTTGGGCTATTTTATCAATAAAATGTAAAACTGCATGAGTAGTGGTGTGCTTTTCACGAAAACCAAACTGAAATTTGGTGAAAATGTTGGTGTCATTTAGGAAATTCACTGTTCTATTGTAGGTTAACTTCTCTAAGATTTTAGAAAAGGATGTGAGCAATGAAATTGGTCTGTAATTACTCACTATTTCAGAATTTCCTTTTTTGAAAATGGGCACTACTTTGGCAATTTTCATTTGATTTGGGACAATACCAGAGGAGAGAGACAAATTGTAAATATGGACAAGTGGCTCCAAAATACCCTGTATTGTGCCCTTAATCAACTCATTCTTTAGTCCATCAAAACCAGGGCTCTTATTATTTTTGAGACAGTTTACAATTTTCAACACTTCTGCTTCACTAGTTGGGGCAAAAAACAAACTATCTACATTTGGTTCGTGCATGAAATCTCCAAATTTCTTTGGACATGCAGGAATATCATTTTGAAGCTTTGGCCCGATATTACAAAAATAATCATTGAAATTATCTACAATGATTTGTCTATCTTCCACTGATTGACCATTCACCTTTATACACGTAATGTTTGAACATTTTGTTGGAGATTTAAGCAGGGTTCTTATAACTTTCCATGTACTTTTGATATCATTGAATGACCTTTGAAACTGACTGGAATAGTAGTTTTTCTTTGCTGAGCGCAAAACAGTAGTGAGCGTGTTTCTGTATGTAGAATACTTTCTCCGCATCACGTCAGTGTTCCTTCTTTTATATTGGTAAAACAATCTGTTCTTCTTATTTATTGACCGCAGAATAGATTTTGTTACCCATGGCATTCGAGGAACCTTGTTGTGGTTCCTTTTGTTATTATGTGTTAAAGGTATATTCTTATCATATAGCACCATAAATTTATGAAAGAAATTATCAAAAGCCTTTTCAACGTCTTGTTCTGATGTGACACAATTCCAATCAGTTACTATTAACGCTTCTCTCAACCTGTCAATATTTTCCTGGGAGTGTTTGCGGACACTTATGCAAGATTTATGATCCCCTCTCAGCTTTCCCATTGATAGCTTACAAAATACAGGATAATGATCCGATATGTCAGATATTACAATTCCTGAAACTGGATATGGACTAACGTTAGTGAAAATATTGTCAATTAACGTTCTAGAGTTATCAGTGATTCTTGTTGGTTTAGTGATGAGTGGCAGAAGGGAGAAGGACATCAGTAGATTTAAAAAGACATCAATTTCATTATCGACATTACAGTGTAATAGATTCAAATTATAGTCTCCCATGATACACAATGACTTTCCGACTAGAAGTGGATTTTCTAGAAGCGATTGAAATTCATGAACAAAATCATGAAAGTTACTATTTGGAGGCCTATACACAACTCCTATTACAATGTTCCTTTTTCCAGGATTTACAATTTCAACAAAAAGCGTTTCTAAATGTGCTGCCATTTTATTCATGTCATAATGTAACTTGTAATCAAGTTGAGCTGGGATATACAAAGCAACACCACCGCCACGTCTATTAGTTCTACTGTTGATCTCAAGATTGAAACCAGAAATAGTAAAAAGTTGTTTGTCAGCATCACTTGAAAACCAAGTTTCAGTGACACCAAATGTTACCAGACCTAAATTAGCACCATCAATTAATTTCAACATTTTGTCAAAATTCTTACACACACTTCGCATATTAATATGCAGAAGGAGTAATTCATTTTTCGTACTGTTAGAGGTTGTTCCAAACAACTGCTCCTCTGTAACGTACTTACAATTAACTTGAGGAATATCATAACCATCTGATAAGTCACTCATATTATCTTCATAATATCGCAAGATTTCATCATCCATTTGATTCATGAGGATATTGATTTAGAGGATACACATTAGAAGAACATAATTCATGTTGTGTGGCTGGATACACAAGCCGACTAGCATTGAGTTCATCAGGATGTGTGGCTTCATAAAAAAACAGAAAGACATACAAACAGACAAACCTGAAAGAAAAAGAGAGAAGAGGGGAAGTACTCGAAAAGTAAAAATATATAGAAATTGAGATGGTTGATGAAAAAAACTGGGAAAAACATGAAAGACATAATACAAACATATAGGGTACAAAAAAAATGAATGAAAGGAAACAGAGCATATCAAAAGAAAAGTATGTACATGATAGCACACCAAAAAACTAGATAATGTTATTTCGATTGGCAAGATAAGAAATTAAGAAAGTCAATATCAGAAGTAGGTCCAGAGAAGAAACAGTTAGATCATGTCCAAGTCCTCCAGAGAGTTGATGATTTTCTTAAGTTCTTTGCCATTGGTAGCAGGAATGAGAGCGATGACGCGCCCATCCCTGGTCCACGCAGCCTTGACCTTTTTGCAATCTCTTGTTGCCTTGAGGAGTTGCGCGTTCTCTTTTGTTAAGTCCTCCTGAATCGATTTCCTTTTTCCTGCAAGCTTGCGCCGATTGAAGAGCACCTCGCATCTCTTTCTGTAAGAGGAGAACTTGACAATGATTGGCGCAGGTGGTGTTTCTGCTGCAGGATCAGAAGACTCAGACCGCTCGGATGAAGGCTTTGATGTTAGAAGCACTACACTGCCTGGCTGTCTGACACGATGGCACCGCTCAATGTCGCTCTTCTGAAGAGAGACCCCGAGAGTATTGGCGACCAGATCGATGACAAGTTCCTCTGTGTCCTCTTTCTTTGTCTCCTTAAGACCAAATATACGAAGGCTATTTCGCCTCGTATACTGTTGCTGTGCATTCAGTTCACGTTTCAGCTGTTTGATTTGTTCGTCTTTTTTAGTTGACGATGCCGCCAGACTGGTCATATCTTTCTTGATATTGTCAACATCCGATTGGAGATCCATGATTTTGGCTTCCTGGTGCTCGATCGTCTTTTGCATCTGATCTAGGCGAGAGTCAACATGCTTTTTGACGATTTCCAGGAATCTAGCATCACTAATAATGTCTGACAAGACAGACTGTAACAAAGTAGCATCGACCTTTGGAGCCATGACTTCAGCGATTCCTCTTGTAAATTTTGTTAAAGTTAAGAATAATTCATCAGCTACACACAAATAACTCAGTTAGTGGGACTGTACTTAAAGCTGCATATACATTCCAGATCGATGAGTAGCTCAAATCAGCCAAATAGACCAAATTTTCCTCATGAGTATTCCTCAAAACATTACCTAGCAGGTGCTATATGTAAGCTAATAGAAAATCATTACATTCTGAAGGTCAGCAAGACCATAAAACACGAAGTATCGTAGAAAAATAATCCAAGGGAGATCATGTAGTAGAATAGTGAATCATGTGCTGAAGTTAGATTCGTGCAATATTGCCCTAACTCGTGCAATATTCCCTGGTATTCCATTTATTGCCATCCAATATTATATAATTATCACCCCCTTTAAACTCTTCTTTTAAACAAAAAATAAACGCATTATAACGATATAATCATAACAAAAGTCATTTCGATGGATTTTCAAAACTATTTGGTATAAGGCCAAAGGGCAAAATATATTACAACAAAAGTGACCTCATTTTAGACCTTCATATGTATTTTTTTAATAGAGCCTGCCAATATTTGTTTCTAACAAGAAATCGTTGGCCGAATTTATAGGAAATGAGGCTAATGTGACAACGCAACAATCGTAATAATGTTCATCTTACAAAATCTAACAAAGTATCGAAATTATTATATATTTCCCAATTGGGAGGTGTGTATTTAGATACGGCACAATTGGGAGATCCATGAGGATTTGCAACGCATTCACATAGTTATTTGCAACAAAACATGACACGAGCATGAATTCCCGTTTACACAATTATACCTGTCAAGTCAATTAGTAGTGTGTTTACCCATCGTCACCGGTATTTTCTCTATTTGATGTCATATTGACTCACACCAGCTACCTTCCATATAAATCTTCGTTTGTCGATTTCATTTGGTATGTGATTTCAACACTGTTAGCAGAAGAGACAAATAATTTGGACAAAAAACGCTTTGCACATAATATAAAGCAGGTCCCTGTTGACAAGTTCCATGACTGGAGCGACATCGGTTTAACATTTTCCCTAGAATAAGAGGGATAGAAGATTCCTTTTATGTGCATACTGATTGATTGTGAATGCTTGAACAGATAATGTTCAGTTTGTCCCATTGCTTTGTATCTTCTGCTCACAGTGCATTCACCTCTAAATCATATTATTACGCCTTGACACCACGCGGAATTCAAGGTCTCCTTTTTCATTGAAAATTAAATCATGATTGCTTTTTAATATCTGATTTACATGGAAGGACGGAGTTTGCTTCACAACGCCATAATACCCATGACTCTCAATGTAATATTACTGAAAAGGTCGCTATGCCTATAGAACACGGCAAAGTATTTTAGTTCCTGCGATGTATAAGTTTGGTTTAGCTAAAAAGAGGACGTTCCACATGAACGGAAGACGTATGTCCAGGTACACAAAATCAATGCATATAGGTAAGAAGGTGTACGATAAAGGAGTTCATGGTGCCGCAGTCATACTGTCTGAAAAAAAAAGATATTCCAGTGAATATGTTACAGAACTCATTGAGTAAAAAAAAAATGAAGAACATCTACCAGTTCATGATTATATTTTATGTACAATTCACGTGTATCTACTCGTTGTAACCGACTTCTAAATATAAGGTCCCACATGGTGCTGACTGAGAGAAAAGATTGAGAAATATTGACGAAGACGAATGAAGAAAAAAATTATGTCAGTTCAGTAAATTTATACCGAATAAGCAGCAATTTACATGGATAGTGGAGTTATTTCTATTTCTTCTGTATATTTTGGGCAGATCTTATCGGAAGAACTGACAGAGATAGATGATATTGAGTATATAGTGTGGGGGACGAAAGAGGAAATTGATCTGATGGTGGAATATTGGGGAGGGGTATATGAAGCATCTTATGGATGGGGTAAGGGTATGGGAAAGAGAAGGGGAGGAGAGAAAATAGAGAAAGATGTAATGAAAAAAGAGAAGAGATCGAACGGGATTAAGGCCATTAGAAAGATAAAGACAAGATGGAGAGGATACTAGGTGAAGTAAAGAAAAAGAGAAAGGACAGAGTAGGACAATACGTAAAATGTGTATAATGCGTTTAATTTGTAAAATAATTCCACAAATAGTACAACTATAATTGACATGGAACATTAATGTTCTAGTTTTACAATTTGAACTGGAATATGCCATTAAGCTATTTTGAGAAACAATAAACGAATTATGTCGGAGCAATATTTATGGATTTATCCAAAGATGCGAAGCTCCCACCCGGATCTGTAATCCCTTAAAAAACACGAAATATATACGCAATGAGAATAAGGAGGAATATAGAGGGCAAAAGGAAGGGACAGAGACTTTAGAAAAACTACAAACTAAAAGTGATTTTTTTTTTTGGTCTATTTATATAATATATACTAAACCCGAAATAAAATAGATCTGTATGCATAGTCAGGCATGACAAGAATATAAAATGAAAATAGCGGAAATGCATTCGCAATATTGCCGGGTTCCTCGGGGGCACCTATTGATCGAGTAGGTCTATTACAAGGGATTTCCTGTCGAAAACGTGATCGTTTTAACAAATTATTATTGTTACAAAGAAGAATGTATGCATTTTTGTTGAAACTGTCACCGTGGTCACATTGGTTTCCAATTTGGTACGATATGAGGTGGCGTTTCTCAAGGGTATAATTGAATATGTTTCGATTTGATTCACATAATGGAAACATTGTGGAATAAACATAGGAGTGATATTATATTTGGGCTTTTGAATTCGTGATGCCGGAAGATAATCATCGTAATGAAATGGGTTGTGTTTCACATGATTTGTTTTCTTCGCACCCTGGCATTGAGTGTCATATATAGAAGTAGAAAATAACCGTTTTGGGCAAGAATTTTGCTATATAATTCGATACGTTATTGATATGATTTTGGGGTAATTTACCCAACATATTGATCAACGTAATATCAACACAAATACTGAGCCTAGAGTAACTTTTATCCCGTTTTGTTTATGTAAGTATACACTTTAACTTGTTGCACAGTGTTTTAAAGCTAACCTGAAATAAGAACAAATGNATGAATGAATGTATGAATGGATAAGTAATGAATTGAGCGATTCCTTTGTATGGATGGATAAAATGATTGGTGGATGGAAAGACTGGTAGAATGATCTGATGAATGAATGAATGAATGAATGAATAGATGATTGAATGAATAAATGAGTGAATGAATGAATGAATGAATGAAGGAAAGAAAGAATGAATGAATGAATGAAAGAAAGAATGAATGAATGAATGATTGATTGATTGATTGATTGGATGAATGAATAAATGAATGAGTGAATGAATGAATGGATGGATGGATGGATGAATAATGAATTAATGAACGAATGAATGAATGTGATAGATTGATGTTTGATAGAGTAATGAATTGATGAGAGAATGGTTGATTGGTAGAGTGATTCATTCTAGACTAAAGGATGGATACATCGTGGTATATGGGGCATGTCCCCCATCGAGTAGATGACAAGAAAAAAAAGGGGTACTCGCCTAGAAAAATACCTGACCTCTTGGCAATGTTGCCCCCACCTTCATTTGAGGAGCCAAAAAGCACGGTCTTTGGTATAAGATTGTGGAGACCCGAGAAGTTGACAAGTTGAGCTCAGCTCAGATTTGGAGTTTCCTTTGTTTAAAAATTAGGTTTCCCCCCTTTTCCTCACCCCTCCCCCTGCCTCTCTCTTTCCATCTTTCTCTCTCTATGTCTGCCTATCTCTCTGTCTCTCCCCTCTCTCTCTCTCTCTCTCTCCCCCCTCTCTTTCCCTCTATCTTTCTCTATCTCTCTCTACTTTCCTCTTCTTTCTCATCTCATTTTATTGAATTATTGCCGAATCTCTCAGTTATTTTGTTTTGCTTGACAAGAATACTTTGTTATATCGAGAGACTGGAGGAAGTAGTCATTTGAAGGTCATTATTTTATCTTTTTTCTCTCTCTCTACCTAAACTTTCCGAATTATCCACTTATTCATGCTCAACCTCTCTTTTTTTATCTGAGTTTTACTTCAATCACATCAGCCTTCACCTACTTCTGGCATTGAATAGAATTCTCCTTGACTTTGAAATCTCAAGTTTATTTTTTCTTCTTCTTTACATCATTTGAACTTTCCGGTCTTTTTTCTGGTGGGAGTTCGGGCACGAGAGTTAATATGGTTAGCCATGAATTATGACAATCCTCAAAACACGCCGAAATTCTTAATCAATTCAAACGTTCAACAAGAGTACGATGAATGTATTTTTAGTACTGAGAAACTGAATATATGCAATTTTTGCATTTATGACAGGACGTAAAAACGTTCCTGTAAAGAAATTTACAAATTCGCTGCACTATCATATATCAAACTTTCGGAAAAGGTCTACATTATGCTGTACAGTATTAGTTTAAAAATTACGAAAGAAACCTTTGTTGTTGTTTCTTCTTTCTTCACATGCCGGTACAAAGTTAAGTCAACACCAGGAAAAGTTCATAATCAGTTAAATAGAGTTTAAATAGCAGCTTTCAGTTGCTCTGTGTTGAATATTCTTAATTTTAGATATTGAAAACGGAACTGTGTATAACAAAAAGACTCAAAATTGTATAGAGAGCATTTGGCGCCCTTACCACCCCCCCCCCTCCGCCTCTCACACACACACACACATACACACACACACACACACACCTCCTTCTTTGTTAGCTCGGTGAAGATGTTTTTACTTTTTCTGTTTTCTTTGCTCGTTAGCCCATCGGCGGGAATATTAATTTATCGCATTTACCCTCCCCCTTTGATTGACCAATCCTGAATTCATCGATAGATTCTCTTGATTTGCCATCATTGCTGTATATTAAAATCTTAAAGACTATAATACTATTCCTGGTGCCAAATGATCATGCAGTATCAGAAGTGTAATGACACAGCTCTCTGTTACCTGTTTTGTTCGAAAGCTTGATAGCAGATATCATGATAATATCATTTTCATCTTCTAAGATACTTATCAAATGAGATTAGATATTTCGTGTCAATGGTTTTGATCGAAGAAGCTCCATTGAAAGCTTGTATGACGACAGAAAGTCTTGCGTGTTCAAATCTCTGTAAAATCCTTCAAAGGAAAGTTGCGAGAAGTGTCGGAGACAATGTATGAAGTTGATAAGGAGGCAGGCATCCAGGCGATCTGCCTCCTATTTCTTGGCAGAGCAGGAAAACAACATATTATAGACCGTGTGTGTGTGAGTGTGTGTGTGCATGTGTGTGTGTGTGTGTGTGTGTAGGTGTATACGTAAGCGTATGTGAGTGTGCATGTCTGTTTGAATGTGATAACGCGTATATGTGAGTATGTGAGCGCATTGTGTGCGCATGTATGTTTGTGCATGTGTGTATAATTGTGTGTGCGTGTGTGTGTGTGTGTGTGTGTAGGTGTATACGTAAGCGTATGTGAGTGTGCATGTCTGCCTGAATGTGATAACGCGTATATGTGAGTATGTGAGCGCATTGTGTGCGCATGTATGTTTGTGCATGTGTGTATAATTGTGTGTGGGTTTGGGTATGTGTGTGTGGGGTAAGGTGGGTGTCATTTGAAGCGAACAAACATATCAAACATCAGCAAAAGATCAACGAAAGCAAAAGCAAGATCAGAAGCAAAACAAAGTACTCGTAAAATGAGCGCCCATAACACCCTCCCATATTCTCAATTTGCGTTTCCCGCGTTTAGCGCGATACCTTTCGAGGTGGAAATCATTGGTGATGTTAAATCTGATTATATATTAGTTTACCGAACGGAAGGAAATATCTCTTGAATGGATATGAATGATATGAAGCGTGTAAAATGAACTTCGTTACTTCAAATTCTGGATGAGTAGACTGGGTTTGTGTATGTTTAGCCAAGTTGAATGAACTAGTAAGGGGTTGAAAATTTTGGCTATTGGGCTTGGGTTGACAAGAAAAAAAAGAAGGATAAATAAAATGAAAGTTAATTCAGTCGGCGAGCTGGGAAGGCATGGAATGGGGAGGGGTAGACGGTTCGCTGATCTCCGCCTATATTTCCTTTTTTTCCTTCAAATTTTCGGGTATTTTGTGAATATTGTTTTTTACNTCGGGGGCACCTATTGATCGAGTGCTCTATTACTAGGGATTTCCTGTCGAAAACGTGATCGGTTTTACAAATTATTATTGTTATAAAGAAGAATATATGATATTTTGTTGAAACTGTCACCGTGGTCACATTGGTTTCCAATTTGGTACGATATGAAGTGGCGTTTCTCGAGGGTAATTGAATATGTTTCGATTTGATTCACATAATGGAAACATTGTGGAAGAAACATATATAGGAGTGATATTATATTTGGGCTTTTGAATTCGTGATGCCGGAAGATAATCATCGTAATGAAATGGGTTGTGTTTCACATGATTTGTTTTCTTCGCACCCTGGCATTGAGTGTCATATATAGAAGTAGAAAATAACCGTTTTGGGCAAGAATTTTGCTATATAATTCGATACGTTATTGATATGATTTTGGGGTAATTTACCCAACATATTGATCAACGTAATATCTACACAAATACTGAGCCTAGAGTAATTTTTAGCCCGTTTTGTTTATGTAAGTACACTTTAACTTGTTGCACAGTGTTTTAAAGCTAACCTGAAATTAGAACAATATATTTAGAACATTTGTTCTAATTTCAGAATCTGTGACTTTGCTAAACATAATCTAGATTATATTTATTAACTCTGCTGTACTGGATGATTAGAGCAAGCTAGCTAGGTGACAACTAAATCGATTTGCATGAGATCAAAGAAAGTAAAAACAGATCGAAGCTATAATTATGACATGATTCTATATACGTCTATTCCTGGTCCTTTTCTCTGAATTTCCGCTGGTATGCCTTGAACTGAACACAACAAAAATGCCCCCCCCCATCGAAATTAGAATAACTTTTTTTTTCAAGGGGGGAGGCTTGCTGTCCACTAACAAAAATTGTTAGGAAATCTCTAGTTACTATCTGGCATAACGTGTGTGTAAAAATTAGCATGATCCAATATGGTATGCATCTCAGATGAACACACAAAGAAAGGAAAAAGTGTCACCTTTTTAAAGACACGTAACTTTAGAAAAGTGACATTTTCACTCACGCAAACACATGCAATTACTTATTTTGATTTTTATGCAAAAGCCAGCTAAATTAATAGTTGATAAGGTTGATAAACATCTGAAAACTGTGTCACAAGACAAACCCCGTTGAAAAGTTATCATACTTTCAATTTAGGGGAAACCCATTTTTTGGCTGTGTTCATAAACAGAAAACCACCGACGATATGGGGAGAGATAGAGAAGGATGGGAAGAAAATAAAAGCAGATATCTGACGGGCGTTGATCGATGGGATAACCTCAAAGAGTGGTGCAATATTTGGCTTAGATATGTACACATGCAGCCACCGCTGAAAGATATCCATTACACACTTCACTGTTTTACTTTGCCATCACGATCACCAATATTTTGACTTCTCATCATTCTCTTTCCTTTTCCTATTTTTCATTTCACCTCTTTCCCCTTCTTCTCGCTTAATCCTGTTTCAATGTTGATATTTACTCACTCTCGTCTTTCTGCCACGTACCTTCTCACTCTCTCCACCTCGTCGATTTTCTTTAAAAAAAAAAAAGACTGCTTCTTTCTTTAATTTCATTTTCTTCTATCTCTTGTCCTCATCGATTAAAGTGTTCACTTTTTCTCTTTCCTTATCACTTTAACCTATCCTTCCCTCTCATCCCCCCTCATTTCTCTCTCTCTCTCTCTCTCTCTCTCTCTCTCTCTCTCTCTCTCTCTTTCTCTCTCTCTCTCTCTCCTCACTCTTTTGCTTATCATGTTCGCCCTTTCTTTTCTCCATCTTTTGATTATAATTTAGTTTTATCTCTGTCTCTCTCTACCCCCTCCCTCCCCTCTCTCTCTCTTTCTATCTATCAGTATTATATATCTATTTCTCTATTAACTCTTTTGATGATAATGTAGCCCTTTCTAAAAGACTTTCCTATTAAAGTGTTTCGAATTCGGTTGCGCTGCACAATCCCGATAATGAGTCCCCGTCTGTATATTGTTTAGTACTTTAACATCTAATGAAGATCGCATATCTGCCGAAGATACTTCGTCCTTCGTCTTTCCTATTCTTCTTTATGATCCCTTCCTCCCTCCTTCAACTTATCATTTAATAATGTTTATATCATCATCACTTATTATCACTATTAACCCTTTCTTTACTGACTTCCAAATTTTAAACTTCTACCTGTCAGTGCGTCGCTGTCTTTTTTTTCAGGAGGGGTACATCTCAATAACTTATTGGCAAGAGGCGTGTTTGGCACAAATTTTATCTTTTCCTTCAAGTTTTGTACAAAGGTATTGCACCTTGCATATCGAAAGCCATGATTTTTTTAAGATAAGAGATTAAAGTTTATTCCTTTTTTTAGTGGGTACCCCTTTCCTAGTATAACCACTCATTGTTTCCCTTCTCACTGCCTCAAAGTGTCTTCTTTGCTTTTAGTCGTTTCCCTAAGTAATTGATCTAACATGAAGATTGAGGGAGCTACCATGAGGCCGACTCACATATTCGCGTTTGTAGCCTGTGTCGATCGGTCCATCGGGTGTGAAAAAAAGAGGAAAATGCTCCCCATACGTACGGTATACGCGGATCAGACGTTAGACTGTCGTTCGGCTTGCGCTCAGTGAGTGTACGACGAACGTCAGTCAATCGTATGACCTGCGCATCAATGTGTCCAGGGAACGGTTTTTTAATTGTCAAAAATGCTGGGCTGACGCAGGCGAAAAACGCAAAGGTGTGAGTCGGCCCTAAAGACAGAGAGTGATAGCACAATCGTGATTATTAATGCGTTCAGCATACGTTACGGATGTGCACTGGTTTTCTTTCACTTTTCTTTTTTACATCAATCGTCAATAAATCCACAAAATAAATGGATGTGTAATGGAGATTACATTTCTTCTTCAGGCACTGAATTTGTTTACGACAGAACCAGGAATATTCTTCGGCCATTAATCTTAAAATCATCATACCACACATTGCATCGATTTGATAATCCGAAATCATTTTTTTAATTCATAGTTGTATGATTGATCGTGTGCGTTCCAAGTTAAGTCCATTGTGCTTCTCACTATTTCTTTTTTCAACAACTGTAATTAGATCATCACAAGACCAAATATAACGTTACACTACTTTAACAAACGGGTAAAACAAACAAAGGCTATGCGTATTAAAGTTCGAGATGATGCGGTTTTTTTTTACTCCCTTTTTCTTGATGATGTTGTTGTTTGTATTCAATTATGGTCGATATTGGCAGAAATATTTAGCAAATACTTTTGGGTAGTTGACTAGTTTTAACAAGTTCATTTATAGTTATCAATTCATTTGCGTGTATATGCATGTCTACAAGGAAGTTTAAAATGACGAAACGTGTTGATGTTTACCAATTAAAAATGGAAACATGCAAGAGGTAAATATATACTAAGTAACATTCGCACAATCATTCGGGGATCTCGAGTTTAAAAGGGAATTTTAGTATATCTAAGATACACGTCATAACTTGAAAAACTTAAATGCTTAAATGCATAATATTATTTGTCATTTATTGAAACAATAGCAATATGGTACCAATAAAAAGGGACACTCCACGCTTCTTTTATTTCATATTAGTAACGAATTATGTATGTAGCAATCAGTGTGCCGAGAATACCATTCAAATTATCTCAGCAATTACCAACATAATGGTGATTGCTGCTGCAGATTTATTAATTTGCGGTATACACTTTAGATTAGGCGTTGATCCATCGTATCTTGCTGTCTTGAAAGAAACGACATTTCCAGAATAGAACGATTTGTATCATACTACATGGATTATGTTAAGATGAAATATTGTCCTCTTCGGGTGATAAACGTTGGGAATATGTGGACTTATTCATAAAGAGGCTATTATATTATTGAAACATACATTTATTTGATAAATTGTTTGTATGACTTTTGAAAGAGAGGATATTAAATGAAAATAAATATCGGTATAGTTTGGAGGATTTCGTTTTAACATATGAAGAGTATTTTGTCAATAATATCCCTCTTATTATTTATCTTCGGGCTCGTTGCAATAAGACGCGAGGCTAAAACGATGAATATATTTAATTACTTTTCAAGTTCAACCTTTTTATTCGGCTCAAATCCCTCGCAATCTCTAGACGCAAACAAAAGATGATCGTTGTGGGTAAAAAAAGAAGGATAGATTTATGAAGATTTGATAACTTAAACGTTCATGAAAAGAATTCTGCGGCCGATCGCACTGCACTATTTTGGAGGTACGGGTTCACATGATATTGAAGAAATAAATGCACTTGCTTTGCCTAACGAACCAAACCCAATGGATTTATATTGGTTCTGATTTCAAGTCAAAATATCCAAGAGTTTATTTTCTATTTTGCGGTCGTGCATTGTCGTAAGTCGGTTGATTATTTTGATTTCTTGCTAAGAGATGCGACTGTGTCCTTCTTATATAAAGTGAGCGATTCTTTCGTATCTCGCTAAAGAAGCATCATCCGGTATCTTATGAATTTTAAAGACAAAACCATAATCTGCATTTTTAGGTATGCAGACTTTGATTTTCTTCCGGTGGGACATCTCATAATGAGAACAAACCACTGCTTACTTCACATTGTAATATGGCAGTCAAATGCACTAACAGACTGATCAAACCCTGCTTTTTTTTTAAGCAGNCCCCATGGCAACTTCTACGGGTGCCTCATCATGCTCAACTTCCTCCTCTGGCTCTGCGGGGCATCCACTTTCAGCCTCATCGGCGTCTCCATTGACCGTTACATAGCGATCTCGTACCCGCTCCGCTACAGCGTCTTTGTCACGCCCACCCGCGCCGTGGTCGTCATCATCGTGTGCTGGATCATGGCCGCCATCGTCGGCTTCCTACCCGTGGTCGGCTGGAACAAAGGCATGCCCGATGACGGGCGATGTTTCTTCATCATGATCATTGACATGGATTATATGCTCTTCAATGCCGTCATGGTCATCTATATCCCGCTGGCTGTCATGGTCGTCATCTACGCTTTCATCTTCAGAGTCGTTCGGAAACAGGCAAGTATTTACAGATTATTTCCTTTTACACCAATATTTATACTGCGATACTAATGTCATAACACCATTAAAGACTTGGAAAAAATCGTCTTATTTATTATTATCACCCTCTTTAAACTCTTCTTTTAAACAAAAAAATAAACGCATTATAATGATATAATCATAACAAAAGTCATTTCGATGGATTTTCAAAACTATTTGGTATAACGCCAAAGGGCGATTGCTACAACGAAAGTGATCTCATTTTAGTCCAGCATCATCTGTATATTTTGTCAATAGAACCTACCAATACTTTTTTTCTAACAAGACATCGTTGGCCGCGAAGTTATATAGGAAATGAGGCTAATGTGACAACGCAACAATCGTAATAATGTTCATCTTACAAAATCTAACAAAGTATCGAAATTATTATATATTTCCCAATTGGGAGGTGTGTATTTAGACACAGCACAATTGGGAGATCCATAAGGAATTTGTAACATATTTACGTAGTTATCTGCGACAAAACATAGCACGAACATAAATTCCCGTTTACACAATTATACCTGGCAAGTCAATTAGTTTTTTGTTTACTCATCGCCATCGGAATTTTATCTATTTGCTGTTTTAACATGTCATATTGATTCACACCAGCTACCTTCCATATAAATCTTCGTTTGTCGATTTCATTTGGTATGTGATTTCATCACTGTTAGCAGACCAGACAAATAAAATGGACAAAATAAATACCTTCCATTTAAGCCATCACAATAACAAAATAAGTTAGTTCCCCCTTGATTCAGTAATTGGATTGACACGTGTTCGACATTTTCCACACATTAAAAGAAATATAATTTTATGTGGATATATGTATTATATTTTTGTGAATGCATGAACAGAAGTTGTACAATTTGTCCCATTACTTTGTCTCTTCTGCTCACAGTGCATTCACCTCTAAATCATATTATTACGCCTTGACACCACGCGGAATTCAAGGTCTCCTTTTTCATTGAAAATTAAATCATGATTGCTATTTAATATCTGATTTACATGGAAGGACGGAGTTTGCTTCACAACGCCATAATACCCATGACTCTCAATGTAATATTACTGAAAAGGTCGCTNCATAATGAGAACAAACCACTGCTTACTTCACATTGTAAGAGAACAGTCACACCAACAGACTGATGCAGCCCTGCCCCAAAACTGCATCAACAACATTTTAATTATTACTGTGTTATTCCGTTTGAAATCTAATGTTTAAAGGTTATTTTCCTTAAGAATTGTAAATATTCATTGATAAAACAAAACTCTAGTTGTTAGTTCATTTAGTTCGAAACTAAGATAATTTAGTTTGGCAGCAGGGTAGAATCAGCCTGTAGCGTGACTGCTCGATAATCTCCATTCTAATTGGGCGGTCACGCCAACAGACTGGTCCCACCCTGCTCTCGAACTGCATCAACAAAATTGTAATTATTACTGTCTTATTCCGTTTGAAATCTGATGTTTAAAGGGAAACCAATCCCTGGATTTATCCTGCTCTCAGGATATGAAGAAAAATCAAATGAACAAACTGTGAAAATTTGAGCAAAATCAGACAACCCGTTCAAAAGTTATGAATTTTCAAAGTCACAGAGATTTGACGATCACTACCGCTCATGAGGATCCGTGCGATCGGCAAATTCGACGGAATCCGTGACGTCATGTCGGACAACTCCTCAATTACTCTGTACACAAAACATTTTCTCCTTTTTCTCGGAAAAGTCAATAAAATGCCAATTTTTGGTTGGGGCAGAGCATTTCTGTATTGATTCTGCATGTATTCTGAAAAGATTCATGCTGCAACCTCACTCTAAATTTTACATTGACCAATTTTTAAATATTCTATGTACAAAGTGAATGAGGAATTGTCCGACATGACGTCACGAATTCCGTCGGTTTTGCCGATCGCACGGACCCCCATGAGCGGTATTGATCGTCAAATCTCTGTGACTTTGAAAATTCAAAACTTTTGAACGGGTTGTCCGATTTTGCTCAAATTTTCACAGTTTGTTCATCTGATTTGTCTTCATACCCGGAGAGCAGGATAACTCCAGGGCTTGGTTCCCCTTTAAAGGGTATTTTCTTAATATGTGTAAGAAAATTCATTGATGAAACAAAACACTAATCTTTAGTTCGTAGTTCAAAACTAAGATAATTCAGTTTGGCAGCAGGGTAGAATCAGCCTGTAGGCGTGACTGGCACATAATCTTCATTCTTATAATGCAGTCACACCAACAGATTGGTCCCACCCTGCTCTCAAACCGCATCAACAAAATTGTAATCATTACTGTCTTATTCCGTTTGAAATCTAATGTTGAAAGGGTATTTTTCTTAATATGTGTAAGAAAATTAATTGATGAAACAAAACACTAAACTTTAGTTCGTAGTTCGAAATTAAGATAATTCAGTTTGGCAGCAGGGTAGAATCAGCCTGTATTAGCTGTGACTGCTCGATAATCTCCATTCTAATTGGGTGGCCACGCCAACAGACTGATCCCACCCTGCTATCAAACCGCATCAACAAAATTGTAATTATTACTGTCTTCCGTTTGAAATCTAATGTTGAAAGGGTATTTTTCTTAATATGTGTAAGAAAATTCATTGATGAAACCAAACACTAATCTTTAGTTCGTAGTTCGAAACTAAGATAATTCAGTTTGGCAGCAGGATAGAATCAGCCTGTAAGCGTGACTGGCACATAATCTTCATTCTTATAATGCAGTCACACCAACAGATTGGTCGCACCCTGCTATCAAACCGCATTAATTAAATTGTAATCATTAATGTTTCATTCCGCTTGAAATCTGACGTTTGAAGGATATTTTTCTCAATGTACAAATTCATTGATTAAACAAAACGTCAATTTTAGTTCGTAGTTCGAAACTAAGATAATTCAGATTGGCGGCAGGGTGGAATCCTATCATAATTGAACTAATTCATTTATAAAAGAAACATAACATTACGTTATTATTCATCTTTTGAATTTAAGATGAATCAGTTTGACAGCAGGACGTGATCAGCCTAAGGTGTGACTGCCCCATTGGTTATGTAGACTTTGCTTTTCCCCTGAGGGACATCATAGAATGACGACAAACCACTATCCACTTCCCGTTGTAATCCATTAACATTCAGTGGTGGGCCAGTCACACCTCCAGCTGATCCTACCTTGCTGTCAAAATGAATTATGTTAAAATCGTACAATGAACACTAAATGATCACTTATTTTTTTCATCAATCATTGAACGTGCACAATGAGATTGAGAATAATACCCTTCAAACATCGATTTTGCACGGAATAACAGAGTAAAAATTCTAATTGTGTTGATGCCGTTTGAGAGCAGGATGGGTTTAGTATGTTGGTGCGACTGCTCTTTAACATTCCTACGGGTGTTGACATTGAAAGTCATTTTCATTGCCATCATCAACGTCATCTATTGTATAAAAAAATTAATAAAAACTGAACGCAGAGCTGCAATAGTCATCTTAAAGGAGATATTTGATTTCTTTTTCTAAAAAGGTAAATATAGAATTGAAATACCGTATGCATTGCTCTTTTAACTGTCTTGAAGTTCATCTATAAATCAAATATTTACATTAATGCACAATTAAAAATTACAAAGGAAAGTTACATACACGTCAATTAATTACTCTTGCAAATCTGAATACTTTCTGTCACATGAATAAAATGTCAAACGATTAGACTGGTATATATTGATTCCCCCTTTTGCATTTTGGATTGCAATTCCTTCTTTAATTGATGGGAACAGCGCTTTTCCCTGTCCTGAAAATTTACAATTATTATGTAATTATATAATTATGATAGTCAGATATTGAGAGCAACTCGGAGCTGGGGATGTATGAGTTTCCAAACAATCATATACTTTGAATGAAACCCCTAGTCATACTGACTAATTTGAATGTGTAATAATCAAATTGTCCAAACAATCAATATTCTGATAGAATGTGGCATACCCGATAAGTATACGAAAAGATAAGATTTGAAATTTTGAAACATTCTGTTGGAGTCTAATCAGTAACCTTAACAATACGGATGACATTTTTTTAGATATAATTATGAAAAGAGAGAAATCAAATATTTCGGGTGCTGGAACAATGTTTATTAGATTTACTAATCGATCTGTGCAACGGTATCACAAAATATATTGAGAGGAAGTTTAATTTATTTAAGGCTGACTCACATGTTTTGGTTTTGGCCTCCATCGGCCCAGCATTTTTGACAATTGAAAACGCTGCCCAGGCACACAGTATTCGCTCATCATGCGGTAGACTGATGGTCAGCTTGCACTAAAGGAACTTACACCAAACGTCAGTCCACTGTATGACCTGCGTCTTTGTGCGACCAGGGAGCGTTTTATTTGTCAAAAACAAAAACGTCAAAAACGCATGTTTAAAACGCAAAGATGTAAATCGGTCATGAGATACGTGTATATAGTTTTAGATTTTGATTATGTAGCAACTGAATATTATACAAAGGTTAAATCATATACTGGTTTCAATTCACCTTACACAATCATCATAGCCTCATTCAAACAGTTCTGCGCAAACAGGAAACAGACTTAGCGCCTTGAAATAGATTACGTACAATGTTTCTTATACCTCTCAAAACAGACATACTCCAGGCTAAGGGTGTCAGGCTTATCATCAGATACTCGATGAATCGGAGAATTTGTGTGCTATCTTGTTCTTATTCTTTATCTCTCTTGTCATTTTCCCTTTTCCTTATTTGTTTTCCTCCACTCATCTTTCTTAGAATATCTTTAAACAGTTCCACATCTAATTTAGATTTCCAATGTGGAAGAGATTGTTGTAGAAATAAGATCGCACTTTTTTCTTTGTTATCTTTCCTATGACTTTGTCCCTCTATTTTCTCTACCCCCTCTCTCTCTCTCTCTCTCTCTCTCTCTCTACCCCTCCCCCTCTCTCTCTCTCTTCCTCTCACACACACACGCACACCATGAGATGGTACTTGTCACCACTTCTTTACTAAATCAGAGTCCACCCCACCCCCTCCATCGGTCTTGACTACAAAATAAGACGTAAGATGGCGCTATAGATTACAGGCAAACGTCAATATCAGTTCCTAATATCATCAGGTCCACAGAGTACGTGAACCAAAAGGTGAGAAAGAGGACTCCGAGTGGAAAAAGATTGAGTAATTCTAAATTTTCGACCTTTATTGAGATTATCTTAACGAGATGTGTGTTTTGTCACCATCTCCCTGTGTGTCTGAGTTAACTCAGTCACCTATTAATTTCTGAACAATGTATAGTTTGATCGAAATGATATAGGTAAAATATTGAAATAATTACTAAGTCTGAAATCGTAGTCCTCTTTCTCACTTTTTAATTCCGAATATCATAAACAATTTTGCTGTCACACTAGGTTTTAGCCAACGTATATACTCGACGAATAAGTAATTTGGCCAATACGTTGGCGTACGTCGAATACGTTAGGGGAGCGTGTTCCATTTGTTGAAAACATAGTCAAGTAAGGCGAAGTTTCGGTAAAACAAAATGCAAACAGAACAGCTTTCGACGTATGCGTCGTATGGCTAATAAAACCTTGCATAAGTTATAAAAATGTTACTCAATCGTCGACAAACGTTCACAACCGTTACTCGTCCGGTACTTGCACGTCTAATTAACTCTAACATTCAGCTTATGCCCAACGTATGCAAGTCTATCTAAAACGTCGGTATATGGTGAACTTTGGTCATGGACATAGCCTATTCATAACAAATGGGACGTGTGCATGACNAGTTTTGTTCTTTCAAATTAGCCAGTGTGCATGAATGATACTACCTGTATAATGACACACAGGTAAGTATTATCCATTATTAAAATTATAAATGTGCCATTAAAGTATCATCAACGTTCGGCAATTTCATAATTCAATTTCGCTCGTGTCAGGTATATGTAACGAAAGTATTCCGGATAACATGGATATAATCCAGTGCTGGAAAGTTTACGCTACGAATACACTGATCTGGGTGAAATCTGAGATAAATAATACTTTAATGGCACATAGATGAGTATCAATCGTGTATAATATACACCTAAGTGTCGTTACACAGGTAGTAGCATTTCACTTAGATTTTATTGAGATTAGAATACTAGTTTTCTGCATGCCATTGTATATAGATACCATTTAGATTAGTTTGAATTGGCTGGGATGCTAGAGAATTTCTAGAATTCATTTACCTTCAGAGTTCCCTTTAAATAGCTTTTACCCTGCAGGTATCTATTTAGATATCAAATTACATTTAAATGGAATACCTATACCGCAATTGAGATGATGTAATTTAACCTAACGGTCAGACCAACCTAGTTTTTTTTTATCGAATTATGACATTACCCAACATTAACACCATTCTACTTAGCTATATTCGCAAAACGTCTCAGCGATACCAATCGATAGCCTCTTCGATACATCACGTTTTATGTGTCGCGACTATTTTTCTTTCCCGTGCATTTTATCAAAATTGCTCAATTTTCTTTTAAACGTGGAATGTTCATTGCCGTAATGACCTCATTTTCTTAATCGATACGCCCTGTGGGGGAAAGGATCCATTTAGACCGTTTTGTGCAATTCATGGCTCGTTTTGCACCTCGTCTTGAACTTTTCGGGAAGATGCCCTACTGGTGCGTTGCTATGGGCAACCGAGTATTCTATGAGATGGATACTGTGGCGAAACATCCCTCTGTAAATTAAAAAGAGGTTGTCAAAGAGATGTGATATCGAACTGCAAACGGTTGACGAATATATAGAGCAGCTGGAAGAGCGGTGGCTGTAATTTTAAGGCAGAGGGTGAAATAAACGAACAAAGAGGATATGAAAATCGAGACGTAAATGAACAAAGGGGTTTTTCTTGATAAATATGGTGATATTGGGCGTGGGGTTATGTGAAGATAATTCGAGGTACGGAGAATGGAATCTGGGAACAACAAATTGAATAACTGCGAATGTGACTTTGCTCTCGAGCGATGCTATATGATTGTGAACAAATGTATTGTTATCCAGAATCAATAGGATTTCGCACAAAGGCCTGTGGCGAAATTCCTTCTCTGAATGTAGCAAAAAAAGGTATAATGTGTTTCTAAAAATGAACTAAATTCAACAAAGTTCTATTTTCCACTTATATCACATCAATTAGGTGAACGATAATTTGTTAAATATTCTTCGAGGTTTTGTGTGCTTGCAAATGTGCACAAAGTATAAAATTATTGCAAATCACAAGTCTCCACTATAATTATAATTGTTAATTTATTGCAAATAACAAGACAAAATACTGAGTACAGATATAGGTGTTGAGTACGCTTATAGATGTAAATACCGAGTAATATTGTTTCTATATTTTATTTCACTCAATCTCATTTAAATGCAACTACTAGTCTTCCGTTAATCTGCAAACATCAATTTTGAAGTATTTATTTTCTAGTATCTTTTTGTAAGCATGAATGAGTCGGTAGTATTGAATGTGTCCCTAGTATTTAATTCCATGTAAGTGTTTCTTTGAGAAGCCGAGGAAGTCTGTAAAGAAAACTTGGATGATAATTGGAGCTCCTTCAGTGCTCTTAAACACGCGCCACCTGACGAGACGATCGCTCATCCTCTTTGAGGGGACAAGATTAAAACAAATAGACGAGATAATGATGATGAAATTAAAGAGAGAGAGAGAGAGAGAGAGATGGAGAGAAAGAGGGAGAGAGAGAGAGAGAGCGAGAGAGAGAGAGAGAGAGAAGGGGGAGAGAAGGGGTGAGGGGACAAGATTAAAACAAATAGACGAGATAATGATGATGAAATTAAAGAGAGAGAGAGAGAGAGAGAGAGAGAGAGAGAGGGGGGGAGAGAGAGCGAGAGAGAAGGGGAGAGAAGGGGTAAGTAGGCAAAATTTAAACAAATAGACGAGATGATGATGAATTTAAGGAGAAGGGAAGGGAGAGAGAAAGACGGAGATAGCGAGAGAAAGAGAGAGAGAAACAATGTAAAGAGAGTGAGAAGATTGAGAGGACAAGATTCAAACAAATAGACGAGATCATGGTGAAATTAAAGAGAGAGTGAAAAAAAAACATCGAGAGAACAAACGATGAATGGAGAGACGGAAAGAGGGAAACGGTAGGAAAGTTAAGATAGAAGGAGAGAGTGATACAAGAGAGTGACAGAACAGAGTCTAAAATAGATTAAAACCTGCGAGAAGGTGCGTTCTTTTTTTTAAACAGCTTCATGTATATAACTTTGCATCTTTTTATATGTTGTACCACGTCTATTTTGTTGTTGAAATTATCTTCATTTCAAGAAAAAAGACGAAAGCAATTTGACGTACAAACTATTTTTGGCAAGGGTTGTACGGTTGTATGTTTTACGTGTATTTTGCAAACTTTTTAAGTATAGTGAAATGCATGTACGTTTTACAATAATCTGCAGTGAAAAATATATAAACTTAACAACTTGAAAATACTAAAGGTAAATTAATATGAATATGATTCTCGAGTCACATTAATTAATCAAAGTAACTGCTCTAGTTTGCTGTTTCTAAGCTTTTATTTTGCCCTCTCATTTGTCTGCATCTATAAAGCCCCTGATAATAAACTATTCCACACCAGTGTCTGGCAGGCCATGATGGAATTGAAACTTGTGATGCTGTCGATAAAGGCCAATTCACACCTTTGTGTTTTAGGCTGCGTCAGCCAAGTGTTTGTAATTTAAAAAAAAAAACGCTCCCTGAATGCACAGTATACGCTGATCACACGGTGGACTGAGATTCGGCTTGCGCTTAAGGAACGTACCCCGAACGTTGGTCCACCGTATGACCTGAGTCTTTGTGCGTCAACAAAGCATTTTTAATTTTAAAAAAGATTCGGTCGACTAAGAACGCAAAGGTGTGAGCCGGCCTTTAGATAGAAACGCAAAAGGATTTTTTTCGTCTGTCCAGGCACCGTATGTGACATTTTCCAGGGATCGGGCTAGATAACACATCGAAAAGTGACAAAATGTTACAGCTGCATAGACAAATGGAGACGTATAATAGAGTGGTTGATGAAATAGAGAGCGAATAGAGGGGAAATGGAAATGGAAATGTATAGAGGGCTGTCTACCCTATAAGCTGACTCACACATTTTTGTATTCAGATTATAGCCAACGTCTACCAAGCTATCATGACGCTCCATGAACGCAAAGATACAGAGGAACGGCGCTTAGACTTGCGTAGGTTGAACGCTCAATGAACGCATTCAAATTCGGTCTAGCGTCTTTGTACCTTATTCATGCATTACCGAGGAGTCATAAACACTGGGCAGACATTAATTTTGTCAGAAACGCAAAGGTCTGGGTGAGCCTGATTGCATGAATATCATCATGCAGGATTTTTTAGTTTTGAATCTTCAAAATATTGGAGTCTATTTTGTTTAGTCTTCATGAAATTCATGAAATTTTTTGTGATGTGGGCGAATCTATTGGTAGACTTACATTTCACTAATTATTCAAAACTGGACATGTAAAGCACCATCATAATTATCTTCTGCATCATCAGTTACAAACACGTGACTCTACGATAGACAAAGCATTTGTATTTCACATCTAAAATACTATGTTCAAACAAATTATATTGTATATGTCAACGAAGATCTACGAATGAAATCACCAGCAATTCTAAATATTTGTAGAACATGTTGCTCTTTTCCATTTTCTTTTCTTGGGTGGGGCGTAGGCTGGTAGGGGGCTTTACTAGATGTCGCATTCTTGCATTCTGCGTTCAGCGACTCATTTTGGTTGCAATGCCGCCGTTTGAAGCGTGCATGCAGAGTGAATTGTATCGAAATGATGAGTACATGCAGAAAGAATTATATCAAAATGTGTCAAATTCGGATCTTTTAATAGATTTTGATGAAAAATTCAGAGCTTTCCGCTCAGCCGAGAAGACCATAGAATAATTGAGATTGATTATGGTTGGATTGAAAGACTCCAGGGGCCTGTAACATGAAACAACTTTGCGATCAATCGCAAACTTTAGTACATGATTTCCCATAGACTTGCGATTGATTTCAATCGTACGCTCGATTGAAAAGCTTTATGTTACGGGGGCCCACCCCTAATTCCCTCACCAAGTCTCCGCTCTCAAGATGATCATCATTTACAGTCAAGCTGAAGTAGGGCAGTGTGTGCCATGCAACTGAGTGTTCTACTTGAGATTAAAAGATAGTTAAAGGGGAACCAGCCCCTGACATTATCATGCTCTCATTGAATAAAGAAAAATCAGATGAACAAACTGTATAAATTTGAGCAAAATCGGACAACGCGTTCAAAAGTTATGAATTTTCAAAGTCACCGAGATTTGACGATCACTGCTGCTCATGGAGATCCGTGCGATCGGCAAAACCGACGGAATCCGTGACGTCATGTCGGACAACTCCTCATTCACTTTGTACATAGAATATTTAAAAAAATTATCAATGTCAAATTCAGAGTGGGGTTGCAACAGGAATCTTTTCAAAATACATGCAGAGACAATACAGAAATGCTATACCGCAACCAAAAAATGGTATTTGTTGACTTTTCCGAGAAAAAGGAGAAAATGTGAAGTTTTGTGTACAGAGTGAATGAGGAGTTGTCCGACGTGACGTTACAGATTCCGTCGAAGTTGCCGATCGCACGGATGCCCATGAACGGCAGTGATCGTCAAATCTCTGTGACTTTGAAAATTCATAACTTTTGAACGGGTTGTCTGATTTTGCTAAAATTTTCACAGTTTGTTCATCTGAATTTTCTTCATATCATGAGGGCAGAATAATTCCAGGGGTTGGTTTCCCTTTAACATTTACAAGCACTATGATTCAAGTTCAATTCAGAACCTTTACGATTACAAAATATGAAGTAAGAATTGTTCTCCTCATATCCATCTTCAAAAATTGATGAATAGTTTATTATCTCTCTGACATTATCCACGTGCTTTCAAAACGATATTACCTATACATGTATAATGTTATAATATAACATATTAAGAGGCGTTTTAAACATAATAAGTTTAGAATTTGAAATCCGATTGTACAGAATCTTTTTGTTTCTCTTCATGAAATGTTAATAAATTAATTTGTAGAAAGCTATAGCATGTGTAATCGAAATGCTTGCGGTATATGTAATAGACAGAATTGAACTTTTGAAAGATGTCTTAGGATAGATCTGGGACATGCCTATTGCTAAAACATCGTATGAAATAAGTGTTAACCACATTAATTTGCATTTAAAGCTGAATATTTGTGGGTAAGTCTGGCCTGTGACATTTGTTTATGGAAAGTATTTGAATATCATTAGAATTAAGTTTAGAGATTCTGGGATTTAACCACAATAATGTTGGATAAATAGGAACTGTATACTAAAAGCGGTATTCTTTTTTGCACTTCTAGCATTAATTAAGCCTTTGTCAGAGCTAAGAAAAAATACTTTTAAAATTGTACATCAAGTACAGTCTCTAAAGTGGAAGCGTCGTGGTGTAGTGGTCATGACTGTCGCCTTTCAACTAGAGAATCTTAGGTTCGAGTCCTACCCACGGCTTAAGTTCCTTCAGCAAGAAATTCATCCACATTGTGCTACACTCAACCCAGGTGAGGTGAATGTGTACCTGGCAGGAATATTTATTCCTTGAAATGCCAATTGCGCTGGTGGTTGCCGGACTAAAGCCAGGGTACTAATAATGCAAAATGCCTTGCGCACTCAGCAGGATGAATACGTGCGCTATATAAATTGCATCTATTGCTGTTATTATTATTCATTCAGGCACTGACGGATGCTACAATAGCTTTTATGTTTTACAGTGGGAAGTTTTCCTTACAGCCTTCAGCGAGAGGTAAATTAAGTGCAAAATAAATCTTATGTGCGACAATTTAAAAAGAAGCAATTAAAAGTATCATAAATGTTTCTCGTCTTTTTCTTGTTTTGTTTTTCTGCTTACTCCTTACTTAGTGTTTTAATCATTTACCGATTGGGGGTAATATTAAAAAAATTAGAACGTCTATAATAATCATACAAGCCTATGGCACTCGAAAATTATGTGGTTACCGTCGTCGTTTGGACATGTTGAATAATGTATCACCCAAAGAGATTTAACCACATCTAGCTGCAAACTGTAAACATGATTTTGGATGTTCAAACGAACCTTGGAAAATAATGGCCTTGAATTTAGAAATACGATTTGAGGAGAACACTGCGATTTCCGACAAACCTTGCGGATGATTTCCTCTCTAACATGTCTAATTCGACACATGAAACACCTGCTCAATGAATTAGATTCCGTGTTAGGTTCCGATTAAGGTTCCGCTTTAGGTTCCGTTAATCCTTGAAAGGAATTCCTGTTCCTCCGTCTTGTTTGATCACATGTATTAAGAAAAAGCTCAATGTCGTTCACTTCGTGTTTCTGAGGTTGCAAAAAATTCGTGCATATTTCATTTTCCTTTTATTTATTCCCGAATATTTATACAGAGAAGCCTGATCAGCGATTGATAAGAACCTATAAAACATATTTCTTTTCAATAAATATTATATTGTGTTTCTTTGTATTTGTTTCGGGAAATTTGGGAGGAATTGTTTTGTGTAAACAAGGAACGACTGATACATTTTCAATTAATTTATTTATGCTTTCCTATATAAGACAAAAAAATAGTAGCTTGTCAAACCTATCAATACAAACTAGACATGTTATTCATTGCATATATTAAAACGCAATGATTTGTGATCAGAGGTCCAGATAATTTCTGATTGACAAAGAATTATGGATAAGATAAATGACAATAGTGCAAAAAGGGTATAAATAAAGAATCAAATGATTTGAGGATTGTTAAGACAACTGAATCTATTATAGCATACCAACATCATCAGGCCATCAAATGCGAACTAAATTATCTGCGGCGCCTAATAGCGAACCCCGTCCCCTTCTCTTTTTTATTTATATGTTCATCAAATATTTCTTTTCTACCGAATACTTTTTTTTGCTTGTCAAACAGTTATTTGATATTCCCTATCTCTGTCTGCAATGCTTGGATCTCCCTTTAACATTCTTATTCCGTCAGAATTACAAACACCTCGATGTTTTTGTGTTTACGATCTAAGGTAGATATGAATCTAGTAGTTTTAATATTTTGATCACACAATCCATGCTCAATGTAAGTTAAATACCGATTTCTTAGCTGACCAATTTCTTATGGTTTTCCTTGAATGCACTGTAAAAAAAAAATCAAATCATGTATTGCTATGGTTCCAATCCACATTTAAAAAGAGACAATTAGAGCAGGAGGAAATGAAAGAGAATGGGTTCTTACGCCGTTTTGTCGCTCATATATCTTTATGTATCATCTTGGACCGATGTGTAACCGTTACCATTTAAAATACATAATTGGGTCTCAAATTCTAGCCACCGCAAGCTATACTTCCTCATACGTCACTGAATAGCAGGCGCACGCCAAAACAACCAAAATCTCTGCACGAAGATACAAACCACTGCGCATCACGTAACTCGCATTGCTCTCAGTGAAAAACACCATGAAAGAAAATCGGCGATACAAATCGTGACGCGGAAATTTATAACAAGGCACAAGTATTGTCAAATATGCACAGCATATATTACATTCCCCCTGTCAATCTTGTAACATTATTATCAAATAGAAGACGCCCCAAGAAATAACACGTCCATTTTTTCCAATAAAATGCCTCTCCACTTCAACTTGGTTTCCGTATTTATATTGGCATCATGTTCATAGTTATTATGATCACGAGTCGAATGTTGTTACATGTTTGGGATAAATCTGGGATGGAATAAAGCAGTCCATGTAATTTCATCCCATTCTATGCCCTCTCTAATATTGAATTTTGAAAGAAATTTGTCTCTTTAGCAGTTAGTAAAGTAATGATAATGAATATACTGATTGTTGAAAATTCAAATCTACTTTCATTTTGCATACTGATGTTATAATTCACCAAGGGTGCTAATAGTTAATTTACACATTTGCATTTATAGCTAACGTATGCCTAGCGCATTATTAAATTTCAAGATATATACGTTGAGTGCAGAAATACGCAGGAGATGCTTAGATGATGATGTCGCGTATGCATGTCGAGTGCACGCCGAATGAATTCAACATTAGCTAAGCGTATTCCCCATGTATCTATCCACACAGATAGGGTTTACATTCATTTATTTATTAATTTTATTTACTATTTCCCACTTGTGGGCAGATCATCCTTATCAGCTGAGTGTTGTTCTTCAAAGGGGTAGCGAATGTGGATGTGTAACAGACCCCTAAACATTGTAATGAGAAGTGTTAAGAGTGCGTCTAACCTGAGCATGTACTTTAAGGAGACACGCTCCCTGTAATAGATACACCCCTTGTAGACCCATGTGGCTTCCTCGAGTCTCCACGCCTTCTTGATAGTTAGACAACGTCAAGATTTTCACATTTCGTCGAGGATCAGTCGACAGCTTGAGTGCCTATTAGGTGTGACCCCTCGCGCCCTTTCTCGCCCTTTCTCGTCTTTAATGGGATGGCGGCGCTGATGGGGGCAGAGGGAGGTGGGTTTTCTCCCATGGAAAGATGTTCAAAGAGAGATGCATATGTTCACAAAGACTGGGTTTCCTCGAGTCTCTACGCGCCTTTGATAGTTAGACAACGACAAGATTTTCACATTTCGTGGAGGATCAGTCGACAGCTTGAGTGCCTTTGAGGTGTGACCCTCTCGCCCTATATCGCCCTTTCTCGCCCTTTCTCGTCTTTGATGACATGGCGGCGCTGATGGGGCAGGGAGAGGTGGGCTTCCCCCATTTGGAAAGACGTTCAACAAAGAGAGATGTATCTATTTACAACGACTGTGTTTTCCCGAGTCTCCGCGCCTTCTTGATAGTTAGACAACGTCAAGATTTTCATATTTCCTTGAGGATCAGTCGACAGCTTGAGTGTCTATTATAGGTGTGACCCCTCTCGCCTTTTCTCGCCCTTTCTCGTATTTGATGGGATGTCGAAGCTGATGGGGCAGGGGGATGTGGGTTCCCCCCCCCCCCAATGGAAAGACGTTCAAAGAGAGATGTATCTATTCACAAAGACTGGGCTTCCTCGGGTCTCCACGCCTTCTTGATAGTTAGACAACGTCAAGATTTTCACATTTCGTCGAGGATCAGTCGACAGCTTGAGTGCCTATTAGGTGTAACCCTCTCGCCTTTTCTCGCCTTTTCTCGCCTTTTCTCACCCTTTCTCGTCTTTGATGGGATGGCGGCGCTGGTGGGGCCGGGGGATGTGGGCTCCCCCATGAAAAGACGTTCAAAGAGAGATATTCACACAGAACCTCGAGTCTCCACACCTTCTTGATAGTTAGACAACGTCAAGATTTTCACATTTCGTTGAGAATCAGTCGACAGCTTGAGTGTCTATGAGGTCTGACCCTTTTGCTTTTTCTCGCCCTTTCCCGTCTAGCTGGGTGGCGACGCTAATTGGATAGGGGATGCGGGGGTTTCCCCCTGGAGTAATAGAAAGACGTTGAAAGAGAGAAGTTAGAGGATATAGAAATTGGAGAGGATGGTCGAATGAAGAATGTAAAGTCTACACGTGTATATTCCGTTTTCCTTACTTCTTTGCCTTGTTTTGTTACATTATTGTGTTCGTTTCAGCTAAGGTCTGCTTCCCCTAATAAGAAACAGCGTCCTTGAGCTGGCACCTTCAATATTCAGCACATTTTCATATCGGGTTGCATTAGATTTTACTCTCATAATTTGATTTATTTCTAGTAGGCAGTCTCCTATCGCTCTCTCTCAGTCTCTTTTTCTCTCTCTCTTTCTCTCGCTCTATCTATCTCTCTCTCTTTCTCTCTCTCTCTCTCTCTCTCTCTCTCGCCCCTCAATCTATCCCCTCTCCCACTCGTTCTCTCCCCCTTCTCTCTCTCCCTCTATGTCTGTCTTTCTCTCTCCCCCTCTCTCTCTTTTCTCTCGCGTTCTCTCTTTTACTTAGCTTATATGATTGGAAATTGATCATTGCCGTCTTCAGTGATAAATATCGATAGTTATTTTTTGGTTCCTTTTTTCCCGTAACCTTTTTATTTATGATTAATTATAATACATTTTACATACATACATACAAAAAGCCAATAAGCGAATGAAGTAATTAAAACAAACCTTGAGAATGGTCCGTTAAACTTTAAAATGTGTCACAAAATATGTAAATGAGTAAGGTTTTACATACTAGTACTATGAAACAGTAAGAAATAAATAATTGAAGAGTAACTAATATTCCTAGTTGCTGAATCAGTAAGAAACAAATAAAAATAAGAATCGGTGAATCGAGAGTCGAAAATGTCTCTTCAATAATTGATTCACTGCATAACAAAGTAATGGTCTGCCAAAACATTAATAGTTGGTTATTTGTTATTGATTATAACTTTTGGTATAAATATTGCTAATTATTACACCTTAGTGATAAAATGGCCATGTTTAATGCAGTCTCTTCTAGTTACAACTGGATGACTACATTTAATATCTACCGAGTAACATTGATCGATTAGTGCCTTGAGTCTAATAAACGGAGGTAATTATGTTGATTAGGAAAACAAAAAGAAGGTTATTTGCTTATGGGGGCATTAATGAGCAACGTCACGATAAT
>BQKZ01000066.1:18753-45567 GCA_036244855.1 Temnopleurus reevesii
CAATTAGTCAGCGTTGACAAATTCCTTGATTGTAATTGGATGAAAAGCACTATCGCTGACAGACTTTGCTATGGGAACTGTCGGAAAATTACTCCTTGTCGCTGCGACAAATCTTGATGAAACACCCTCCAGATGTTGAAATTTACAAAGAGTCGGAGTGAATCGTGTTGCTTCCGGGGTCCTATGTGACCAGGGCTAAAAGTGAATAATTTAATTTCAAGATAAATCCGCTAGAAATCCCTTTGTTTTAAAGTTCTGGGGGGTGTTTCATCAAGATTTGTCGCAGGGGCAATTAGTCAGCGTTGACAAATTCCTTGATTGTAATTGGATGAAAAGCACTATCGCTGACAGACTTTGCTATGGGAACTGTCGGAAAATTACTCCTTGTCGCTGCGACAAATCTTGATGAAACACCCTCCAGATGTTGAAATTTACAAAGAGTCGGAGTGAATCGTGTTGCTTCCGGGGTCCTATGTGACCAGGGCTAAAAGTGAATAATTTAATTTCAAGATAAATCCGCTAGAAATCCCTTTGTTTTAAAGTTCTGGGGGGTGTTTCATCAAGATTTGTCGCAGGGGCAATTAGTCAGCGTTGACAAATTCCTTGATTGTAATTGGATGAAAAGCACTATCGCTGACAGACTTTGCTATGGGAACTGTCGGAAAATTACTCCTTGTCGCTGCGACAAATCTTGATGAAACACCCTCCAGATGTTGAAATTTACAAAGAGTCGGAGTGAATCGTGTTGCTTCCGGGGTCCTATGTGACCAGGGCTAAAAGTGAATAATTTAATTTCAAGATAAATCCGCTAGAAATCCCTTTGTTTTAAAGTTCTGGGGGGTGTTTCATCAAGATTTGTCGCAGGGGCAATTAGTCAGCGTTGACAAATTCCTTGATTGTAATTGGATGAAAAGCACTATCGCTGACAGACTTTGCTATGGGAACTGTCGGAAAATTACTCCTTGTCGCTGCGACAAATCTTGATGAAACACCCTCCAGATGTTGAAATTTTTGCATATATAGCCTATGAATAAAAAATTGTTTTCATGAAGCTTATACGGATAGATAACCATTAAGATGATAGAAGGGTATTTTTCTTTTGATTTAGAGGTATATCTTTGGCAGTTGTAAAAGTATCAGTTGACCATTCATGATACTAACAATAAGTACTAAATAGAATTAGTTTTTTTTCTTTATCATATAAAATCCTTTTAATTAATCCTACTTTTCTAGAAAAAGAAGAAAATGTGAAATTCTGTTTACTGTACAAAGTGAATGGAGAGTTCTCCATGTTGGCAGCCATTTTGTCCCTGTACGTTGCCAATTTGAGGAGCCCATGAGGGATGTAAATCAAAACTTTGAAAATTTATAACTTTTGAATGAATTGACGGATTTTGCTCAAATTTTCACAGATTGACCATTGTATTTTTCTTCATCCACTGAGCGCACATCAATGTCTGGGTGAAGTTCCCCTTTAAGTTGTTATAGAACATATTATAGATGGTACACCACTTAGAGTAGGTGAGGGACCACTTTTCAATATCTATTGCACCCCTTCCTTAATGGTCAAACTTTTCTGGATGAGTATTAGAGCAAGAGACATCTTTCAATATTACTGATATCATTCATGGGTGAAATTGATTACAGCATGTTTAAGGACATTCAGAACGGTTGCATATTGCTATTTCCAGATATGTTTAGAATTTGTGAAAATTTTTTAAAAATTTTATTTATTTATTTTTCTTGATATCTTTTATCGAATTAATGCAATTACAATATTTACATACAATTACAAAAGATTGGTCAAGTAATACAGTTTAACAGATATAACAAATAAAAACATCCAACAACTTTTAACATATACAATCAGAAGTAAGAAAAGCCTCTAAATATAAATGCAAGATAGCAAATCACGCCTTTGAGCTGGGAGTTAGCAGTCATTTTGAACATCAAGCAATATTCTTAAGATTATAACATAGAAATATAACAAATTTTTGAAACAGTGATTAAACATATTACTTAATACGGTGGGAACAATTCTTTATTCACGATTTAAGCTAGGCGTTGGCAGTACTACACACAGTAGTCATGAAAATGTAACATAGAAACACAAATTATATTCCGTATGGAGATTAAACAAAATATACAAACTGCAGCGGGAGCTTTTATAAATTCACAATTTGAATTTCCATTTCTTGATATTTTTTCTTGGCAATTGCATACTCTAGCTTTTTGTTACTCTCAATGTATGCTTTATATCTATCAAATGTAGGAATCTTCCCCTGAAATCTGCATATGTAAATGTAGTATTTCAACAAAAGAAACAGAAATGTAATAGTTTAAGAGTGATCCTTAAATTTTTCCATTGTATAATCCACCCTGCCCATCATCTTGAAGAGCTGAAATAATGGTCATTTAAGGTGAAAAAAAATACCACCAATCTTATCTCATATCATTCACTTATTTGTTTTTACGCAAGATGCGATTATCATGGGAACATCTTCACCTGGCCCTCAAGTTCTCAATCAAGTTTTCTGATAAAAGTATGATACATCTAGCTTCATCGTCAGAAGAACATCAGAAGGCTTTCCTGCTGGTGACCTTCAACCAGAGCTTCCTTGAGGTGCAGTTATCTCAACTTAGTTACTGTGAGTATTCTCTTGATTTTAGGCAATGGTTAACATTGAGCAGAACAAAAAAAGGTTGAAGAAAATCGGGCAAGTAGTAAATAAGTTATGAATTTTTAAGATTTGAAAAATGAGCAAATCAGTGGAAATTTTCCGTCCTGTTGATGACATCATGGGTGCGCAACTACTCACCAAGAATTTTCTTTATATATATGGTGCAAAATTCATCATTACTATAGAAAGATACAAAGTTTGTATGAATATAAACATGAAAATATGGGATCTACGTATCTATTATGAAGATATCCTATAGTTGGAATTAAGAGAAAATCATATTTTTTGGGGGGGAAAAAGTAACATTTTGTAACATTGATATGAATACAATAAATGGTCAGTTGTGCACCTATGACATCATCAGTTGCCAATTTGTGTAAATATTTAAACATTCACAACTTTCATATCAGTTGTCCAATATTCTGTCAAACTTTTTTGTTTCTGTTCTGTTCATTTGATTTTTCTGCTCCTGTTGAAGAAATATTACTTTGGGGTAGACTCTTCTTTTAAAAAGGCTTCTTTGATTGTATAATTTTTGTCCCCGTTCATCCCACTGTTCCTATCTCAATTTACGGTAGTCAATATTGGGAGGCATCATTGACAACTGCTGTAACACTAAAACCTGATGAAAGTAAATCATATTACTCTTTTTTTTTCCATGGTACAGGTTTAAATCCGACCCCAAGAGGAAAGATGCATTTCTTTGTACTGTTTCTATGCCTTTTGGCGGCTATCCATGCTGACGATCGATACAAGGATCCTAATACTGCATATGGTCGCTCTGCTATGGTTCATCTCTTTGAGTGGAACTGGAGATCCATCGCCAAAGAATGTGAAGAGTAAGCTATTTCATGAGGATGATGATGAGGATGATGAGGATGATGATGATGATGATGATGATGATGATGGTGATGATAATGATGATGATGACGGCGTTGATGATGACAGCACTTGATGGTAATGATGGTGGGATACGGAGAATGATGGATATAATGATTAAATTTAGTAAAGATCATGTTGATGATGATGATGATAATGAAGAGGAATTTATATATTTGTAGTGATCACCCTCACTCGGATTAATTTTTTTTTTAGAACGGAATTCGATTATTTCATTTAGCAGTATCTCATCAAAAAGGAGGTAATAATGATGGCAAGGATGATCAAGGTGATATTGATAATGATAATGATGATGATGATGATGATGTTGATAACGATGATGATGATGATAATGGTAATGATGAGGATTAAGTTAATCATGATGCTTATGTTTATGTTGTTGATAATGATAGTGATTGTGAATGTTGCTGCCACTAGTGATGATGATGGTGATGATGATGATGATGATGATGATTATTTTGATGGCAATGATAATAAAGATGATGTTAATGATGCTGGTGATGATGGCAATGATAACTCAGACCAATCGGAGGATCGTGACATTGAATCGGGTAATAGTGTTGATGACGGATTCGTTGAAGATAACAATGATGATAATGGTTTTAGTTAAATAGAAGAAGATGATGATGATGATTATGATGATGGTGATGATGGAAAAGATGATGGAGATGGTGACATTGATGACAACTATCATACTAAGAGTGATCATGATGTTTGTGATGATGATAATCATGACATTGCTTGAAGGTTTCACTCGTGGATGAAGGATGAGAAGAAGTTGTCACAGTATAACAAGTTATCTTTCTTGGAAATGTGAGCGATCCTGAAAAGGACCTATACCTACTCTCGATATAAATCATGATGATGTTGATGGTGAGGGTGATGATTGCTACATGCATTTATCCAGAAGATGTTCAGTTAAAGGATTTATTGGCAGGTGTATTTTTTTCTTAAATATCACTTAAATATTTACATGCAATTGTTGCATGCTGAATGGAATTTGTATGACTTTAAAATGTGTTATATTTGTTATACACACTTTGGTCAGATATCTTTTTGTCAAAAAGTCATAAAAAGATTAAAAATGCAATATGTAGAGGGTATACGGTATAAAAAAACACCACACTTCGGAAATGTTTGTCAAAATTTAATTTCAAACTGTTATCAGAGGATTTTCACGTATGAGCAGATACTGAATAATATTATCCATCAATTACTACTTGCATAATCAATTTGTTTCAATTTTTTTCTTAAAAAATGTAATAAGAACAAAATTTTGGCTGTATATGTCGATGACGTTCAAATGAAAAAATTCCAAATTCCAAGCTTGAGTGAACACCGACTGCATATTTCTAGGGTATCAAAAATATAGTTTGCTTGAAGTTGCTTGAAAATAAATTACGTGTATTTACAAAAGTTTGAAGGAAATCTCAATTATATCAATAGTTTACTTGAGGTTGCTTGAAAATTAATTATTTACAAAAGTGCGAAGGAAATGATCATTTATTCTATCCGAACTCTGTTCTATCCTAGTTTTCTTGGCCCTAATGGCTTTGGCGGTGTCCAGATCTCTCCTCCCCACGAGCATCGAATCATCTACGAACCTAGCTGGGAAACGAGCGTGAGAAGGCCCTGGTACGAGAGCTACCAACCAATCAGCTACCAGCTGGAGAGTCGCCGTGGTAACAGGGCGGAGTTCATTGACATGGTGCAGCGATGTAATGATGTAGGAGTGAGGATCTATGTTGATGCTGTGGTCAATCACATGTGTGGAGAAGATGCAGGTTAGTGATTCAGTAAATTATTTAATGTGCTTTGAAGAGTTGTCCGACATGATGTCGCAGATTCCGTTGATGTTGCAGATCGCACGAATCCCCATGAGCGGCACTGATCGTCAAATCTCTGTGAATTTGCAAAATTCATAACTTTTGAACAGATTGTCCAATTTTGCTCAAATTTTCACAGTCTGTTCACTGGATTTTCTCTCATTCATTGAGAACACTATTACTCAAGGGGATGGTTCCCCTCTAATTCATGGATTGCCATTATCTTTTTTATGCCTCTGCCATCATAAGGATGTGCTGAATGCATTATGTTTTTGGGTACGGTGTACTTCTGTCCGTCCTGTTACCACAATAACCTCAGAACTGTTGAGCAGATTTTGACCAAACTTGGCTCAAGTATGTATAATCATGTGAGGATGAACTAACTAGATTATGGGTTCAGGGGATCACAAGTCAAAGGTCACATAGCAAAAAAGTTGTAAAAAATACCCCCAAATAGCTTGTTACCGCAATAACTTCCGAACAAAAGAACTTCAGAAGAGAAAGGCAAACAAATCCAGTATATTATTAGCGAAACGATCTGCAGGTTGAGCTGTTCATCCAGTGGGCCCTGCATAACAGAAGTTATTATTACACTTCTCCATTCTTAAATGCCGAGCACCTGCCATGAAGGCAGATAGTCCCATTTTAAACCCTAAAAAGAATAGGTTTTTTTGGAGGCTAGAAAAACTTGAAGGGGGGGGGGCCCCCCCCCAAGATCTCAGCTGTTGGTTGTGTGATCTCCTTGAAAATATGTATGCTGGTAGAGTATAATGTCTTTTAAGTGTTAAAAGTCTTTGGTATGACTTTGCGAGTAATAATCACATATACTATTGACCATTTGTACCATATTTTTGTTTCAGGTGAGGATTATGGAAGTGGAGGTAGCTACTATGAGACAACCAACTATATATTTGATGGTGTGCCTTATGACAGTGACAACTTCAATGTACCACAGGGTTACGACAGGTGTCCAAGTGGAGGCAACATTAATACGTACAATGATGCTAAAACTGTGAGTATACAGAAAAAAGTTAATATTCTCAAGTGCCATGTCTCTTATTTTCTCTTTTAAATCAATAAAGAATAGAGGCCTCGATAGAATTGCTTGTTGGAAGATTGGCAACCTTTTTCTTTTCAGAGGCCAGCTCAGAATTTGAAGAAAAATTTTCAAACGCAATTTACATAATTTAATTAGAAAATAAGACCAAATGCATTGGTGTAATTGTTTTAAAATTGAGGCTTGTTTATGGACCTTTTTTTAAATACATTCTATTATAAAGGGGCACTTTTAAAGTTGGTTCGATGAATGCACCTCAATTGGTCCAATTTAAACCAACCGTAGTCTAAAAGAAACCAATTACTTGTTATAATTCTGCTCAATTGATTAGACATGTTTGTTGAGGCTTCCACTCATTTGAACAATAAGATTTTTTTTTGTTTGAGCAAAGTTGCACTGGATTTTTTCACAGATACATGGCTGTGTTGGCTAATATGGCCCAAATATCTTATTTTTAATTGTATGATACAAAATCAACATTTCAACTTAAGTCTTTTCAATTATTGTGAATTTTAATTATAGTTCATTGTACAAATATATCCGTATCACATGACAGAAAGTTAATTAGTTTTACTGGAAATGTGCAAGACATTCCCTTTTCCATCTCCTGTTTTACCTCTATTTTCCTCTTTCCCCTTCTTTCTTCTTGTTTGTATTTTTCTTTCTATAATCTCTCTTTCCCTATAATCTATAATCTCTCTTTCCCTATAATCTATAATCTCTCTCTCCACCTCATTTTCCTTCCGTCTCTGTTTTTCCCCTTATCATTTTCCCTCTTCTGTCTCTATTCAGGGGGCCATTTCATAAAAATTAGTCCGTGAGACAAGAGTTGATTTTCCGACAGTTCCCATAGCAACTGTCAGCCATAGTGCTTTTCATCCAATCACAATCAAGGAATTTGTCAGCACTGACTAATTGTCTCTGCAACAAATCTTGATGAAACACCCCCAGGTTTTTTTCAGGACATTTCTAACACTTGCCACTGTGTTTTCTGTTTGGTGGAATATTTTGACATAATCCCGAGGAGTAACATTTCCCCTGGATCATCATAAAATTATGGTTTTCAATGATTAAATATTTATCTTGCGTAATGTTTAATAAACCATTTGTGAATGATTCATTCATGTATGTATTTCAACTGTCAATTGTATATTCATGATTTGGAGTTTTGGCCGTGAAAAATTCTTATTTTGTTTAAAATAGATAAATAAAGAAATTGGATCTTTCACCCAGAAAATAAGGATGTCTAATGGAACTATAGAACTGACATAAATCAATGCAGATTTGACTAAGATGCTGAAACATATTGGTTGAACAACAAAGAGGTCATTCTATTGATACCTATTGCAATCTTTCTTTGTTCACATTGTATTAGGTACGGAACTGCAACCTGGTGGGACTTCTAGATTTGGATCCTTCCCAACAATAAGTAAGAGACAGGATAGTGGATTACTTCAATGATGTCATCAGCATCGGTGTGGCTGGATTCCGTATAGATGCCGCCAAGCACATGTGGCCTGAAGATCTCCAGGCCATCTTTGACATGACCAATGACCTGAACACAGCCTACTTCCCGGCTAACTCTCGACCCTTCTTCTACCAGGAAGTGATAGATCAGGATACAGGAGAGGCCGTCACGGCGGGCGATTACACCGGAATGGCACGAGTCACAGATTTCATCTATGGTAGGGAAGTCAGCGAGTATTTCAAAGGTTACAGGTCGCTGGGCGGTTTGTATGGCTTTGGTGACTGGGGAGTTAAGGTGAGTGATTCAGATAGTCTGGTATTCGTTGATAACCATGACAACCAGCGTGGTCATGGTGGAGGTGGCAATCTCCTGACGCATGATAACGGGGAAGATTATAAGTTGGCTGTTGTCTTCATGCTCTCCTGGCCACATGGTTTCCCACGAATCATGAGTAGCTAAGACTTCAATCTGGAATGGGAAGGACCACCAGCTAACGGAGACTGGAGCATCAGTGACCCAACGTTCAACGCTGATGGAAGTTGTTCTGGAGGATGGATCTGTGAGCATCGCTGGAGGGCTATCAAGAACATGGTGGAGTGGCGCAACCAAGCTGGTGATGGACCTGTAGAGAACTTCTGGGGTGACTACTCAAGGATGGCCTTTTCCCGTGGTAACCATGCTTTCATTGCCATCAGTCGTGGTGGATCATCCATCTCTGAGAGTCTTCCGACCGGTCTTCCTGCTGGCGAATACTGTAACATGGCATTGGTCGACTATGATTCAAACGCACAGTCCTGCACTGGTGATTATACTGTAACTGTGGATAACAGTGGCTATGCTTACATCAATGTTAATGGAAACGATGGGGTGTTAATCATCCACGTAGGTGCAACTAAGAATGGACCAATTGCGGTTCCCACCTCTGATCCAAACAACCCGACCTCAGCACCAACTCAAGGACCTACAGGAGGACCCCAACCAACATCTTCAAACGGATGGGAGCGTACAGTCATTTTCATCAAGAAGGCTACTGTTAATGGAGAAGACGTCTTTATCCGGGGTGGTATCGACCATTCACAACGTAGCGGTTGCATTGAAGGAGACTACGGCAAAGACTGTGTCATCGCTATCTCCCACAACACAGGAGGAAGCAACTCTAAATACAACGACTGGAAGACTGGTGATGATTTCCTTGATTGGTATGGCTCTGAACCTGATCAGTATCCGCACTCTGGACAGTATCCAGAGGGCTCTCCACTGGTGTGGACGACCAACGATCCAAACTACTCTGCACAGGTGGCCACGAACGGCTACGGCTACACACCTCTCAACCAATGGGGAGAACACTACTGGATGCTGGACATCGACATGGACTGTGGAAACACCGAAAATGGTTGGTTTGAGCTCAAAGGTATCATGAACGGCGGCCAGTGGGAGGACGATATCAACCAAGGTTCCTGTAGAGGCAGTACTGGTGGCAGCAAACCCTACAGTACTGGCAATCACTTTGGTCGTTGTGGCTACCTCAATAAATTCACCTTCAACAGCAATGAGTGCCAGATTGATAACTTGTAATCACCTTACTTGTGCAATAATTCATCTTCCTTGTGCAATATCACAACAAATTATTGTTATTTTTTATTCCCTTATTATACTTCAGGATGCCAAACAAAAATATGTACTTATTCAAAACCTAAAGATACCAACCTGCATCCACCTGTTGACCTGAAAACCTTTTATCTTTCTTTTTTTTCAATACAAATCAAGAGAAATATGACATATGATTTAACAGGTTCACCATGGTTCAAGAGAATTTGCTCTGCCAAAAGAGGGTCATTTATGAACGATAACAGTAGACGCTATTTTCCATAGAGACAGGTGTGATGCCGTATGCTATGATAATGTTGTGCATTCATAGACATATATAGATCTTAGAACCCTGTGAAGAAGTGAAAGAGGTGACAACAGGTATTTGATTTTTGGTTGGTATGTCTGATGTTACTTTATATTATAGCTTCATTATATTTCATCAGACATGGGGCCTGTAACATAAAAGAGATACGATTAATCAAAATTAATTTATCTTTATGATACAATGTTTTGCCATAGACTTCTGATTAATATTTTTCATAAGTTTTATTGCATCTTTTATGTTACAGGCCCAGAATGTAGCAGTTTCCATTTTCCATTTTAAAGATAGAAATTTAGTCTGCATATTCAGATCAAATGTATGAAAAAGACAACATGCAGATTACTTTTCATTATATATTTCATCATGAAATCTTTGCAATGGGACTACTGAATTTCTCAATTCCCATAGACTTTGTATAGGAACTACACGGTTCTCATAGTCAGTCATCATAAAAAGTAATGATTGGGATAGATAAATCATCCTGTCCATCCAATTAATACAGTCCAATTACCTTTTAGAGGGTACAGGTCTAACCAGCTTTTGCTATAATAAGGTGATGTTTAAGGCCCTGACTCTTTGTTTTCTCTTTAGTTTATCCTTGGTTTTCATGATAAACAGGACATTTTGCTGCTATCATGGACCTCATTATAACCAGGTTCAACTGTACCTCCATTTTAAAGTTTTTAAATTTTCATCTTTTGGGGATAATATCTCCTTTTTTGTCTGTCTTAAAATCTTCAAGTTTTAGTTTGCCATTTTAGTTTATTTGCTTCTTTGATTTCTGATAGCAGAGCTGTCAACCATTGCGATACCATGTGAGGATTCCAACGCCAATTGTCAAGAGAAAAAATTATGTCAGGAAATTTGGTAAAGACATGATGCATCAAATCAGTGCAATATCAATGTCACCATCACAAACGTATCTTTCAAAACAACATCCGTTTTTCTGGTCCTAAACATTGGAATAATTTACCCAAACCCCTTAAAATATCTTTGTCAGTATCTAGCTTCACTTGGAAACTTAAAAAACTCCTTATCTCTTGTTATGGATCATAAATCTGAAAATACTGTTCGAATTATGGGATAACCCAATCTCTTCTTTGTTTTTTCTTATATAGTGATAGAACCCATGATGAGTATTATTATGAAGGATGTGTTTCCCAGAAAGCGATTATGTATATCTTGTATCTCTGATCGACTGTTGCAGCCTTCTTTCCCTCTGTCCTATACTCCCTCTCTTATTGTTCTTTTTTAAAAAAAATATTATATAAAGTATGTATTGTATTTTCTTTTTTTTAAATATTATATAAAGTATGTATTGTATATGTATTGTATTTTCTTTGTTGTTGTTGTATCTGTAGGAACATCCAACACAAGCTCTGCTTCTGGATCTGCGCCCTTTTCCTTCAATTTGTTTACGTACCTTAATGATTCATGTTCTAATTATCCTATAATTTGATTACAATTGTAAATTGCTACACTGTACATCATTGATTTATTTGAAGGAAAAAAATAAATTTTATTTTGAATTGAATTGAATTGGAGAAAAAAAATACAGGATTACAAGTTAATATTAAAAAAATGTATGTATTCTACATTGAAAGCTTTTTTTTTTTTGTTTCCTTTTATCATATTTAGTGCAATACTTACACATCCTTGTTCAAGAAGAAGTTGTATTTTTGTTTTTTTCCTTAGAAGGGAACTTCCCACGTACCTTGATGTGCTGTCAATGAATGGAAAACATAAGATGAACCAAGTATAAAAATGTGAGAAAAATTATCTTTATTTTTTCGCAAAATATCTTTTGAAAGGATCATGAGATTTTTATAAATTCACTGAGAGCCCATCAATTTCTTGGGGAATTTCCTTTTCAATATATTTTTATTGACTTATATAACATCGTCCGTGTTTTCACAAAGTGAAGGGAGTCACAGGGTATTGTTACATGAAATGAGTTACAAATCCATTGAAATATGTCCTATAGAATTAACACATTGTTTGATAGGATGCCAATGAATTGGAGCAATGTCAAGATTTTTTTGTCTTCATGCAACAATACCCTTTGACTCCCTGAAGTAGTGAAAACATGGACAAAATTTTACAACAAAATTGTTGTTATCATCTTTCCTTTTGCTTTTATCTTGTGCGCTTTGATCTTTCTGGGCTTCCTCTTTACATTATGAACTTATCTTTCACAAGAGAAAAATAAAAGCATTCATGCAAGCAATATTTATAAATGTCTTATATTGATTGTTTGTTTTAAAGGGGAACCAACCCCTGGAGTTATCGTGCACTCATTGAATGAAGAAAAATTAGATGAACAATCTGTGAAAATTTGAGAAAAATCGGACAACCCGTTCAAAAGTTATGAGTTATAAGTTATAAGTCACACAGATTTGACGATCACTGCCGCTCATGGGGATCTGTGCGCTCGACAACACCGACAACACTGACTGAATCTTTGACAACTCTTCATTCACTTTGTATACAGCATTTTTAAAAATGGATTAACATAAAATTTAGAGTACGGCTGCAACTTAATTCTTCTCAAGATACATGCAGAATCAATACAGAAATGCTATACCCCAACCCAAAATTTGCATTTTGATGACTTTTCTGAAAAAAAGGGCAAAAATGTAAAATTTTGTATACAGAGTGAATGAGGAGTTGTCCGACATGACGTCACAGATTCTGTTGGATTTGCCAATTGCATGGATACCCATGAGCGGTAGGGATCAGCATATCTTTGTGACTTTGAATATTCATAACTTTTGAACGGACTGTCCAATTTTGCTCAAATTTTTACAGTTTCTTCATCTGATTTTTTCATTTGATGACAGCACGATAATTCCATTGTTGGCTTCCTTTTAACAAAGACCAAAGGGTCAAAGAAAGATTTTTTTGTGAGGGAAATATTATGAGAGTAATTGTCAAGAAATCACAAAAAATGTATTCCTAAGCCAAATTTTATCATCGAAAAATCAGAGATCTAAAAAATGAGCACAGACTCGATGCAATTTTCATTAAAAAACACATCAAATTTATCATGCAATATTCTGGCTACGGGTTATCTAGAGTGTGCTGTAAAGGTATGTTTAATGTGATTGAAATAACAATAAATGTGGGTGTGGTGGTGTTGATGATAGCGATTGCATGGCGGAGAATCTTTAAAGACACTTTATGACAAAAAAAAAACAGAGAGAGGGGGAGCGGGAGAGAGAGGGGTGGGGGGTAAAGAAGAGAGAGATAGAGAAGATGAAGAATGATGGGGAGAAAGTAGTGGGAAGAGAAAAGGAGATTATACTCAATTATTATCTATATGGGAGTTTTAAGCCGTACAATATTTATATAATATTGGATGGCAATAAATGGGATACCAGGGAATATTGCAAGAGTTAGGGTAATATTGCACGAATCGAAGATGAATGCAATATTGGCCCTAACGAGTGCAATATTCCCGGTATTTCATGAAATGAAGCCATCCAATATAATTATTAATATCTTTACATATACCAGAAGGCTGGTCACTGCTTTGCGCAAGCGTAAAATTGAAGCCGTACAATATGGCTTAATATTGTACGGCTTAAAACTCTTCGATTCGTGCAATATTGCCCTAGCTCGTGCAATATTCCCTGGTATTCCATTTATTGCCATCCAATATTATATAAGTATATAATTGATGAGGATGATTGATACAAAGATTATATGACGAATGTCATTTTGATAGAATTTATTATTTTATTTGTGATAGATGAAAGCCTTCCATTTTGAATATTTTTTTTGAAAATCAATTCTGAACCTGCTTAATGGTTTAAGTCCAAATGTTTTGATAGTGAATAGAGCTATTAATCATCATTTTTTTTTACACAAATCAAATCAATTTATTGATATAAATTCCATTTTTTGTTATAATATACATAATTTCTCAATACACATGTAAACAAGAGTACATATAAGGGATTGGCAATGCCAAGAGAGAGAGAGAGAGAGAGAGAGAGAAAGAGAGGGGGAGAGGAAAGGGGGCGGGAGGAAGAGAAAGATAGTGACAGAGAGATAGGGAGGGAAACGGGGAGAGAAGAAGTGAGAGAGAGAAAGAGGAAAAGCTAAACAAAATTATAAATTTGACTAGCGATTATTGGTTTTTGTGGCTAAAATATGCCTAAAATACGGTAATGTTCGGTTACATCACTTGTGAATTTGACCTCGTGTGATTCATGTCTGACTGCAGATGCCGAGAGTTCATTCCTCCAGACTACTCTCATCCTTCCCTCCCAAGTTCATACTCCTTTATCTTCTTGACCTGTCTTGCGCTCTTTTAAAATTGTTATTATCATTATTATTATTCCTCCCAATCTATTCATATCTTTCTCATTTCTCTCCCTATCATTCATCTGTAGCCCCCCTCCCATTAAAGAATTGGTCTGGGCCAAAAAAATCTTGTTTTTTTTTTAAGAGCAGAAAAATCAGATGAAAAGATCAAACACAGTTTTGAAATAAATTAGACAATAAATAAAGATATAAGATAAGAACATTTAAATAACTCAACAGTGATTTTGCGCATTGGCAAATATTGGTCACATGATATGGCCCTCATTAACTCCTTTATCTAAATACAGTCTAACCTCGTTATAACGAGGTCGTTGGGAGCAGAGGAATTGCCTCTTTATATTGAAATCTTGTTATATCAGGGTCAAAATACAATAAAATACAAAGAGATGGGACCAGGAAAATTACCTTGTCATAACGAGAGCTCGTTATATCAGTGCTCTTTATAATGAGGTTTGACTGTATATCCATCTCTGAATCTCTCTTACTTTTCATACTCTTACATTCTCCCACTCTGCAGTCCTCTACCACACACATTCATACCCCCCCTCTCTCTCTCTCTCTCTCTTTCTCTCTCTTTTCTCTTCCTCTCTCTTTCTCCTGCTGTCTTTCACACTCCTTTATTATGATCTTTTTTTATCTCTCTCTCTCTCACTATCTCCCCCCTCTCTCTCTCTCCCTCTCTCTCTCTCTCTCTCACACACACACACACACACACACACACACTGTTTCTTACATGTATTTCGGTATCTCCCAAACTATAGATCTGCTTCCCACGAAAACACTAAATTTTAACCACCTTCTAATTGTGGTCTCTCTTGTTCCTCATTACAGCCCCTCTCCCATTCTCTTTCCGCCAACTTTTTTGAGCCGGGGCTCAACCAATTTTAAATTTTGCGCCCCTCCCTGTGAGGAGTTGACAAGCAAATTGTGCTCCCCCTTCACACTTTTAGCACCCTTTTTACCTCGAATTTGGCACCCCCTAGCTTTGACCTGTGGAGGGAAGCAAAATTAAAAATTGAAAATTGGTCGAGCCCCCCTCCCCTCTCAGGCTCAGAATGTATTTTCACCATTTGAAAAATGTGCACAAGACCATGGTATTCTAATGAATGAAAGTTTGAGAAATATTCATTGTTGCCAAATGAATTTTTTTTAAACAAAAATTTGGGGTTATGCAGTTATTCATGTGCTCAATTATCAAGCACCCCTCAGCACAATGTCCTATTGTATGAGCTTACACTGTTTTTAAATGGGCTAATGTGAATGGGGTCTCAGTCATGTAGCAAAAGGTACAAGCTCAATGGGTTCATTGTTAAGGGCATGCAAAGCTGCAGGTGTTGTTGCTATGTCAGGGTGCACACAAACACACACACACACACATACACTCAGCTCAGGCTGTATTTGTATTCTCAAAGGCTTTAATGTTTGATTAAACCTAGCCTTTTGTCAAGGCCCTTGACTATAAACTCTCCCCTCGACATCGATATTGAGGAACAACAATAGAGCAATCTAAAGGCCTTTTATATCATCTGTTTCAAATTTCTTTTGTCTTTTATTGTTTTGACCATTATTCCAACCAATTTCTGGTCAGTGAAAATCGCACCCATCAGGATCCAATGAGGGACTTATAAAAGAGACAGGATGTTGAATATGCAAGCGAGGAACGAGAACCTCTGTGTATGTGTTGTGTGTGTCCATCGATGCCGCAGTACATCCTACTACACGTTTAGAAGTTTTAGTATTGAGTGTAGGGCTCAATCAGCATAATCGGGATGCGTCCACTACTTGTATCGCTGAGAGGTGAATTTGCTGGCTGACGCTTTATTAAGACCAAAGATATGGGTAGTTTGATAAATGGTTTTTATTTTTTATTTTAGAGAGCATTATGAAAGGAATTGTGGGTTTCATTTGTTATATGATACACAATTATTAAAAGGTATCATGTAATTCTGTAATACATGCAACCCCCTGTAGGATGGACAAATATGAGTACTGAAACAGTATTTCCTAGATTATTATTGGTCGCCTCGCCTGAGTTCTATAACTATTCACGAAGCTATATTCAGAAGGATAGCGGATCTCATGGAATTTATAGTTAAGGTGGATGTGAAGAGGCTAGATTGAATCAAGATGTCACAAAAATTATTGGGGTAAAGAAGACAAACTTCATTAGGAAATATTCTTGAAAGGTGATTACAAGTTATCAATCTGGCACTCATTGCTGTTGAAGGTGAACTTATTGAGGTAGCCACAACGACCAAAGTGGTTGCCAGTGCTGTACGGTTTGCTGCCACCAGCACTACCACTGCAGGAACCTTGGTTGATGTTGTTCTCCCACTGGCCGCCGTTCATGATACCTTTGAGCTCAAACCATCCGTTTTCGGTCTTGCCGCAATCCATGTTGATGTCCAGCATCCAGTAGTGCTCTCCCCATTGGTTGAGAGGTGTGTAGCCGTAGCCATTTGTGGCAACCTGGGCATCGTAATTAGGATCGTTGGTCGTCCACACCAGTGGGGAACCCTCTGGATACTGTCCCCAGTGATCACGTTGATCAGGTTCACAGCCGTACCAATCTAGGAAATCATCACCATTTTTCCAGTCGTTGTATTTAGAATTGCTTCCTCCGGTGTTGTGAGAGATAGGGATAGCGCAGTTGTTGGTGTTGTCTGCCCTGTCGCTGCAACCGCCACGTTTTGAATGGTCGATTCCACCACGGATAAAGAGGTCCTGTCCATTAATGGTGGGCTTGTTGATGAAAATGATGGTACGCTCCCATCCAGTCTTGGAAGTTGGTTGGGGTCCTTGTGTAGGGTTTGGTCCTTGAGTAGGATATGGCCCCTGGGTTTGGAATTCAGTTGGAGCCTGAGTCAGAGCTTGGGTTGGGTTGTTTGGATCAGAGGTTGGAACTGCAATAGGTCCATTCTTAGTTGCACCTACGTGGATGATTAACACCCCATCGTTTCCATTAACATAAATGTAAGCATAGCCACTGTTATCCACAGTCACAGTATTACCACCAGTACAGGACTGTGCTTTTGAATCGTAATCGACCAATGCCATGTTACAGTATTCGCCAGCAGGAAGACCGGTTGGAAGACTCTCAGAGATGGATGATCCACCACGACTGATGGCAATGAAAGCACGGTTACCACGGGAAAAGGCCATCCTTGAGTAGTCACCCCAGAAGTTCTCTACAGGTCCATCACCAGCTTGGTTGCGCCACTCCACCATGTTCTTGATAGCCCTCCAGCGATGCTCACAGATCCATCCTCCAGAACAACTTCCATCAGCGTTGAACGTTGGGTCACTGATGCTCCAGTCTCCGTTAGCTGGTGGTCCTTCCCATTCCAGATTGAAGTCGTAGCTACTCATGATTCGTGGGAAACCATGTGGCCAGGAGAGCATGAAGACAACAGCCAACTTATAATCTTCCCCGTTATCATGCGTCAGAAGATTACCACCTCCACCATGACCACGCTGGTTATCATGGTTATCAATGAATACCAGACCATCTGCATCACTCATCTTGACTCCCCAATCACCAAAGCCATACAAACCGCCCAGCGACCTGTAACCTTTGAAATACTCGCTGACTTCCCTACCATAGATGAAATCTGTGACTCGTGCCATTCCGGTGTATTCGCCAGCCGTGACTGCTTCTCCTGTATCCTGATCTATCACTTCCTGGTAGAAGAAAGGTCGAGAGTTAGCCGGGAAGTAGGCTGTGTTCAGGTCATCGGTCATGTCAAAGATGGCCTGGAGATCTTCAGGCCACATGTGCTTGGCGGCATCTATACGGAATCCAGCCACACCGATGCTGATGACATCATTGAAGTAATCCACTATCCTGTCTCTGACGTATTGTTGGGAAGGATCCAAATCTAGAAGTCCCACCAAGTTACAGTTCCGTACCTAACACAATGTGAAGAAGAGGAGAGATACAAATGTGATGGATGTATCGTAACTAGTGATATTGTTTGGATGCTCTCCATTGACCGACGCTTTAAAAGATCCATTGATAAATGACAGTAAAACTATAAATATACATGTTAAATACAGTCAAACCTGTCTATAGTGGCCACTGTCTATATTGACCACCTGTCGATAGTGGCCACTTAAATGGATTCCCTCCAGGTAGAAATGCATGTTAAAGAACCTGTCTATAGAGGCCACCTGTCTACAGTGGCCACTTTTTTGGTTTCCCTTGGAGTGGCCACTGTAGACAGGTTTGACTGTATGTCCTAAAAAGATATTTTCAGTTGCTCTGTGGCTTTTCATCCCCTTCCAAGTCTTATTATTGTGTATTTTTATGTAAATTGTGGAAGAAAAATTAAAGATATTGTCACACATTGCAGTTGCACAATTTAAAAAATTCTCAAACCAAGCTGTCTGTCCTATCTAAATATATTCAGATAGATGAAAAATCAACAGAGGATCCAAAAATAAAGAAAATTATTCATGCACTATCAAGATATCTATGAACATTGAATTAAAGCGTCAGGATTTCGCATTAATTCCTGTACAAAGCCTATTGAGGCGATGTTTAAGATTTTCGCTTGTTTCAAGCACTAAACGTTGATTTTAAAGTCTAATATTTTCCCAGTTTAGTTTATATGCACCATCAACCTTTCAGATTACCTCTAGGATCTGGCGGTTGAGATTTTTTAAAATGAAAACAATGTTAAGCAATGGCTTTAAAGGAATTAAATGAAAAAAATTCCAACCGACCAACGATTAAAAAAAATGGCATTGGATGGCATCCAAGGAATTGTTTTTTTCTTATTCCAACCAATTCATTTCAGCATCTGAATCAATGCACATTGAGGTTTCAGACGTATGAGAGTCCTAAGGAAGCTTACACGTGCAGCATGAAGGCTAGTTGCTCAACTCGCCAAGGCGCCTTGTTTTGGTTGAAGAGGAGATAAGGCGACTTGTACCAACTCACCTTGGCACTTTGTCTCAGACGAGAAAGTGAGAAGATGACTTGTACAAACCTACCTTTGGACTGCGCATATAAGCTTCCCCAGGACTGTTGAAGTTTCTGAAATATTAAGGTTTTGGCTGTCATTGTGAACCTAACCAAAGAAATCAATATCTCTGATTACTCGGTTCCAGGATTAGTTTGGCAGAGGAACTTTAAACCTCGAGGTCAAAATTCTGAGCCAGCTTCTGAAAAGAAGCAATTCTATTGGGGTTAGCCTTTTTTAAAATTGATTTAGAGACATTTCACTTGAAAATATTGAACTTTTTTTTAGTATACTCACTGTTTTAGCATCATTGTACGTGTTAATGTTGCCGCCACTTGGACACCTAGCATACCCCTGGGGTACATTGAAGTGGTCACTGTCATAAGGCACACCATCAAATGTATAGTTGGTTGTGTCATAGTAGCTGCCTCCACTTCCAAAACCCTCACCTGAAATAATTATTAAAAACAGATAAAAAGCAAAATAACTTCTTAAAAGTCACAAAAGTTGTTTTGTATTAAGCTCCGTTTACCAACAATTTTGAGAGTCATACCTCATGAGCTGTATGTAGGATTATTATAGGGGTCACTGATTGTTTGATAAACAAATTAAAAATGAAAATATAAGACTAAAATGTTTACTTTCTAACAATGGTATGACAAGCAAACAACGGTCCTTGCTGTTGAAGCAGACCCTTGGACCACTTGCTTTTATCACGAAAGAAGTGTATTTGCCTGAATGTTAATGTTTTAATATCTTTATAGCTGATTAAACTTGAATAGGTATAATACTGAGCAAAAATATTCCTTTGCTTGACCTTCTAATTCTGGCTAAGATTTACTTTTTTTTTGGGGGGGGGGTGGTGATAGATAGTTCATGTTTCCTTCAAAATATTTATTTTCTGAAATTTACAGGAAATATTCACGGGTTAATTGAATAAAGTCTACGCATCCAAAAAAGAATGCAGTCATTTTCGATTCAACTTTCGTCCTAACACAGGGTCCTTGCACCTTTTGAAAATTCATGTTTATCCAATTTTGCTTGTTCCTAACCAGCGAATATGGCCATATTGATTATCACATGTAACCAAGCCAGATAGTTGAGGAATATACCTGCTGAAGTAAATTGCTGTAAATCCTCGTGTTAAAAAGGTTTTGTCACTTTGACGGAAGTTACTTTTAATTTTTTATTAATAAGTGAAAAATAATCTTTGATCTTGAAACTTGAAACTTGAAAGTTTTGATTGGTTTATAAGGAAAATGAATGTATCTTTGAAAATTAGCAGTAACACACTTCAAGTAAAGATTCTTTGCTTAGTACCTGCATCACTATAAATCTCAGAACAATAGATATGGTCTAGTGGTCACATTGTCCTGAACTTTATAGTGATAACAGATAAGCAAAGACTTCTGACTTGCACTATTTATATCACAAACCTGCATCTTCTCCACACATGTGATTGACCACAGCATCAACATAGATCCTCACTCCAACAGCATTACATCGCTGCACCATGTCAATGAACTCCGCCCTGTTACCACGGCGACTCTCCAGCTGGTAGCTGATTGGCTGGTAGCTCTCATACCAGGGCCTTATCACGCTCGTGTCCCAGCTAGGTTCGTAGATGATGCGATGCTCATGGGGAGGAGAGATCTGGACACCACCAAAGCCGTGAAGGCCAAGGAAACTAGGATAGAAAAGATCAAGATACAAGGATAAGAGATGAGAATTTATTCATCATAATTAACATCATAATGAATAACAACATCCGTCATCACTATCACCATCACCTACTCATCGTCTTCAACACCACCAACATGAACATCATCACCACCACAAACATCACCATCACCAGAATCATAGAAGATGCAATGCTCATTGGGAGGAGAGATCTGGACACCACCGAAGCCATTAGGGCAGAGGACACAAGAATAGAACAGATAAAAGTTAGGAATGAGAAATCAATTTGTATCTTTCGAGCTAGCTCAATTAATGATAAAGAATTGAATGAGAGTAGTAAAGCTGCTAAAATGACAAATATAATCCTTTTGGAACAGGAATATTATCTCTGAGAGATATCGTCTAAGTCAAAGGTCAATCACCATCATAGTCATCCCAACTACAATAAGATCTTCTTCATAGAGTGCCATCATCACTATCACTATCATCTCCACTGTCTTGATTACAACCACCACCTATCATCATCATCATCCTCCTCCTCCTTATCATCATCACCATCTTCGTTATTAACTGTGTCCTCAACATCGTTTTCATTACTTGGTCTACACCGATGTCATCATCATCATCATTGTCATTATTATGACCGATATCATCCTTAAAACCCCATCACCATCACCGTCATCACCACTACCACTTTTATTAACCCCATCAATCTTGTCCTCTTCGTCCTCCTTTTTATCATCATGAGGTGACTGACATTTTTAGCTGTAGATATCCAGTTCCATTCAAAGGGTTGAACCACGGCCGAACGACCATTTGCATCCACAATCATTCTCCTACTCCTCCTCCTCATCATCATGACCATTACTATCATCATCCTCAAAGATGACTTTATACTCTTCACATTCTTTAGATATGGATCTCCAGTCCCATTCAAAGAGATAAACCATGGCAGTGCGACCAAATTCATCATCATCACAACCACCATCATCATCATCATCATCATCATCACCACCACTATCATCATCATCATCATCATCATCACCATATCCACAACCATCATCATCATCATCATCACCACCACTATCGTCATCATCATCATCATCATCACCATATCCACAACCATCATCATCATCCTCATCATCACCACTATCATCATCATCATCATCATCATCAATCATCATCACCATAATCATCATCATCGTCATCATCACCATCATCATCATTATCATCCTCATTCTCATAAAATTGCTTACTCTTCACATTCTTTAGCAATGGGTCTCCAGTTCCATTCAAAGAGATAAACCATGGCAGTGCGACCAAATGCAGTATTAGAATCATCATCATCATCATCATCAACATTATCATTATCATCGTCACTATCAACATCACTACCACCACCATCATCATCATCATCATCATCACCATCATCATCATCATCATCCTCATGAAATTACTTACTCCTCACATTCTTTAGCGATAGATCTCCAGTTCCATTCAAAGAGATTAACCATGGCAAAGGAGACCAAATGAGTATTGGAATCATCATCATCATCATCATCATCATCATCATCATCATCATCATCATCATCATCATCATCATCATAATCATTATCACCATCATCATCATCCTCATCCTGAACCATAGTAGAGCAGCCATATGCAGTATTAGAGTCATCATCATCATCATCACTATGATCATCATCTTCATCCCCACCACCACCATCATTACCACTATAATCATCTTCATCACCATCTTCATCATCATCATCATCATCATCATCATCATCATCATCATCACCACCACCATCAATGTCACCACTATCAACATCATCATCTTCATCATCATCATCATCATCCTCATCCTCATAAAACTACTTACTCTTCACATTCTTTAGCGATAGATTTCCAGTTCCATTCAAAGAGATGAACCATAGCAGAGCGACCAAATGCAGTATTAGCATTCTTGTATTGATCACCAGCATGGGCAGCTGCCAAAAGGCAGAGGAACACAGTAGAAAAATACATATTTTCTCTGTTTAAATCAAGGCCTGTATGAATGAAAGAGAAAAGGATACAGATGAATTGCTTTAAGAGCGAAACTTCACAACTTTTATCACATTCTTATTCATTGCCACATTTGTAATATTTAGGAACAAAATAGGGCTAGGATAAGAAAAATAGATTGGGAAAAGGAGGAGAAAAGGAAGAATTATGAAGGATGAGAATAAAGATATGTTAGAGGAGATCAAAATAAGAACAAGAGTGAAGAAAAAACAAATTAAAAGATTAAACACTTTGATTTTAATATAACCTTGCACAATTCTAACTCTTTGATTGATAGATGATTTTCTTTTTATGGCAATAAAAACATTTTTTGTCCAATATTGTCATATTACTTCTGTAAACCACATATATGTAAAAAGAAAAAATTATGCTTTAATTTGTGGTCAATATGTGTTCATATAATGGATAATGGATATTTTGTATAATTGTAACATATGGACCACAATAACTGAACATCATCTGAATAAAAAACATATTAAGTTGTAAATAAAATATCTAAAAGCTGATGGAATAGTATTAATTGAGCTCGAACTAAAATAGTTTCTGAAGAAAAAAAGTTTAAATCAATGAAAAACAATTTGAGTACTCACAATAGCTGCCTCTCGAAGATCAGAGTGACCACTTGGTTGAAGTCTGACAATCCTCTGATAATAGTTGACCATCGCAGATTGTTTTTGACATGAACCGAAAGCCAGCTTGCCGTCTTTGACCAGATGCTGGAGCTCTCAAGATGATTAGGTGCTTTTAATATGCAAAATGGATTATCCTAGATAACATATCTTACATAATACAGTTGAACCTCATAATAAAGAGGTCGGATATAGCGAGATACCTGTTATAACAAGATGACTTTATTGGTCCAAGCTCATTATAGTTCTTTGTTTTTTTACCCTGATATACAGTGTGTCTCAATAAAAACGTAACACTTTTGAAATGGTTGGCAAATTGAGCATATATAGTTTTATGAAGAAATGTTGATATGTATAGAAAGCTGAAGGATCGAACTTTCTTATGATATAAAAAATTGGAAAAAAGAATCATGCTTCGATGAACAGTGCTCACTAAAGATAGAGGTATGAAAATGTGCCTGCGCAGGATTTTTCCTTCCAATTTTGGAGAGGTAAGCTACTTGTAGCTTACAATAAGGTCGATATGAGATATTAAGGATCGATGAAACAACAGGGTATTTTAAATACCGTAAATACCATTCCTTTTTCTCTGATATCTATCAATCCCGAAACATCACCGCCCATTCCCCACCCACACACACAAACGCACACACACACTTCCACTCCCATCTTATTGTACCGGGTATAACAAAAAAGTGTTTTTTTCTTAATGTTTAACGATGTTCATGTTTCTTTTATTTTTTCTGATTTACAACTGCTTTGTTCATCTTGAAATAAGGATCTGACAAAAGTAATCAGTCCATAGTCCACATGGTTATCTCTTTTTCTTGACTGAATATCAAAGGTTTCAAAGTATCGATTGAGTAAGGGTATCGGTAGAATTAAAAGTCTTTCACATTAATGATCGACGTGTCCACCTTTTCTCTCGATACACGATCTTGCCCATGTCAGCATGTCCAGAACAGCTCTCCTGACATGACTGTTGCTCTGTCCTGACGAAGGACATCAATTTCGTGTCGGGAGGTGTGGTGTAGACCTTAATCTTGAGCCATCCCAAGAAGAAGAAGTCGAGAGGCATCATGTCAGGTGAACGTGGAGGCCATTCAACTTCATGGTTGAGGGATATGATCACTGAGGAGCTGGGTGAGGTGCTCTGTGACATCCCTTGAGCAATGGCAAGGTGCCACATCTTGCGCCCACCATAGACGTCGGAACCGTCCATTCCTGCCATGGCGATACCTTGCAACTCTATCAAGGGCAGGGATAACACGTCCATCGATTATCGGGCCGATTATTTTTGTCAGAACTTTCATTTTAAGATAAACAAAGCATTTGTAAATAAGAAGAAAATAAAAACAACATGAACATCTTACATAAAAAGATTTAACTTTTTTTTTACAATACGATGGGAGTGGAAGTGTGTGTNTATCGTCATCATCATCATCATCATCACCATATCCACAACCATCATCATCATCCTCATCATCACCACTATCATCATCATCATCATCATCATCAATCATCATCACCATAATCATCATCATCGTCATCATCACCATCATCATCATTATCATCCTCATTCTCATAAAATTGCTTACTCTTCACATTCTTTAGCAATGGGTCTCCAGTTCCATTCAAAGAGATAAACCATGGCAGTGCGACCAAATGCAGTATTAGAATCATCATCATCATCATCATCAACATTATCATTATCATCGTCACTATCAACATCACTACCACCACCATCATCATCATCATCATCATCACCATCATCATCATCATCATCCTCATGAAATTACTTACTCCTCACATTCTTTAGCGATAGATCTCCAGTTCCATTCAAAGAGATTAACCATGGCAAAGGAGACCAAATGAGTATTGGAATCATCATCATCATCATCATCATCATCATCATCATCATCATCATCATCATCATCATCATAATCATTATCACCATCATCATCATCCTCATCCTAAACCATAGCAGAGCAGCCATATGCAGTATTAGAGTCATCATCATCATCATCACTATGATCATCATCTTCATCCCCACCACCACCATCATTGCCACTATAATCATCTTCATCACCATCTTCATCATCATCATCATCATCATCATCATCATCATCATCATCATCATCATCATCATCATCACCACCACCATCGATGTCACCACTATCAACATCATCATCTTCATCATCATCATCATCATCATCCTCATCCTCATAAAACTACTTACTCTTCACATTCTTTAGCGATAGATTTCCAGTTCCATTCAAAGAGATGAACCATAGCAGAGCGACCAAATGCAGTATTAGCATTCTTGTATTGATCACCAGCATGGGCAGCTGCCAAAAGGCAGAGGAACACAGTAGAAAAATACATATTTTCTCTGTTTAAATCAAGGCCTGTATGAATGAAAGAGAAAAGTATACAGATGATTTACTTTAAATAGGAAAACTTGTTCATAATGTTAACTTTACAACTTTTAACACATACTTAGTCACTGCCACGTTTGTAGTATGTTTATTAATAAGAAAGGACTAGGACAAGGGAAAAGGAAATAGAATAGGAAAAGGAGGAGGAAAGGAAGAATTATGAAGGATGAGAATAAAGATATGTTAGAGGAGATCAAAATAAGAAAAAGAGTGAAGAAAAAACAAATTAAAAGATTAAACACTTTGATTTTAATATAACCTTGCACAATTCTAACTCTTTGATTGATAGATGATTTTCTTTTTATGGCAATAAAAACATTTTTTGTCCAATATTGTCATATTACTTCTGTAAACCACATATATGTAAAAAATAAAAATTATGCTTTAATTTGTGGTCAATATGTGTTCATATAATGGATAATGGATATTTTGTATAATTGTAACATATGGACCACAATAACTGAACATCATCTGAATAAAAAACATATGAAGTTGTAAATATATGTGTAATATCTAAAAGCTGATGGAATAGTATTAATTGAGCTCGAACTAAAATAGTTTCTGAAGAAAAAAAGTTTAAATCAATGAAAAACAATTTGAGTACTCACAATAGCTGCCTCTCGAAGATCAGAGTGACCACTTGGTTGAAGTCTGACAATCCTCTGATAATAGTTGACCATCGCAGATTGTTTTTGACATGAACCGAAAGCCAGCTTACCGTCTTTGACCAGATGCTGGAGCTCTCAAGATGATTAGGTGCTTTTAATATGCAAAATGGATTATCCTAGATAACATATCTTACATAATACAGTTGAACCTCATAATAAAGAGGTCGGATATAGCGAGATACCTGTTATAACAAG
>BQKZ01000066.1:46487-73078 GCA_036244855.1 Temnopleurus reevesii
TGTGCTGCACTCAACCCAGGTGAGGTGAATGGGTACCTGGCAGGAATCTTTATTCCTTGAAATGCCAAGTGCGCTGGTGGCTGCCGGGCTAAAGCCAGGGTAATAAATGCAAAGCGCCTTGAGCACTCAGCAATGAGAGTGGATATGTGCGCCATATAAATTGCATGTATTATTATTATTATTAAAGAGCACTGATATAACAAGCTCTCGTTATAACAAGGTAATTCTCCTGGTCTCATCTCTCTGTAGTTTATTGTATTTTGGCCGTGATATAACAAGGTTTCAATAAAAAGGAGATAATTTCCCTGATCCCAACGACTGTATAGTTCAAATTTCTACACTATATATGCACTTGCAAAGGTCACCGAATTAGACAAAATGAATTAGTTTAAATTTGAGGTATATTTTTGGACCAAAGAATTCCTCCCAATGCCTTTGGCAGCCTCCATCATTTGAGACTGGTTTGTGACAATGGCTTGCTCCCCAAATGTGTAGTGCATCATCCGACTTCTTACATGAGTGTATGTATAGTACTCTGTTGCATTATAATGAAAATGTTCTGAAGACAAGAAAGGAAATATGAACATGATAAACCAATGAATTATTTTCCACCTGTACAAATTTAATTTTCAATATATCTTTTTTTTTCATCAAAATCATATAATGCAGATAATACACATAGGTAGCAAGATTTTTTTCTCACAATGATGCTTGCACATCATATTGAATGTACAATACAGAGTAAACACATATACATATCTACAGGAGACGTCCATATATCAGTCAATATGAAGAGCATTTTTTTTCAGTTTCCACTAAATGCCATACCCTTTTTTCATTTTGTAGCAACTGCAAGTTTGTTATATATTCAGAATGGAATTAGGATTCAAATATTCTGCCAATATAATATAAACTTCATATAGTGCTGCGGGGCTACACCAAGATGGTGTTTTACCAAATCGTTCTGGCAAAAGTGTTTTAATCAGGCAAATTTCAACTAGTCACAAACTGATACCAGTCGTTGGTTAAAGTCGTTCATAACTTGTTAAAACATTGCTCTGGCCAGTGGCGTCATTTTTTACATTCTTAAAGTTGCTTGTCGAGTTGTAGAGCCCAACTCTACACATGACTAGTGACCCTTTCCTCAGGTGCTTTCTATAGATGCTAACTCAGCGGCATAGAGGTTATCATTGCATGCAGGAAAGGGTCAACAGTTGTGCGTAGCTTCATGAAACTCAACCCAGAACACTTTCATTAAAATTTAAACACAGATTTGAGGTGAAAAGCTATTGTCCTAAAAAAAATTGTACTTAACCCATTCAAGACGGAAATCATTTTAGAGCACAATCAATCACTATTTCCGTAAATTGGTTACACCAAAATAGTCAATAGAACATTTCAATTTGATACAATGATACCAAACTGAATCTCCATTCCCAAAAAGCAAGTGAAAAATTAAATAGTTGCAAATTTGAGTAGAAAACAATGATGTTCAATTACTAACTGTGTTGCTGATTCACATTAGGGATTTATTAATAATTTTCATTAAATAATTTCTTTGCATCCTAAAAGGGTTAAACAGTAGCTTATCAAACAACGTTCTATGTAATAAAAACATTACAGCACCACTGTGACAGACCTACTACACCACATCATATTTTGCACTCCATGTGTTACTTATATTTTCAATAGTATGCAGAAATATATGCTTTCAATAGTTTGCAGAAGTTTGTTTACATTATGTGTAATATTTTCCAATATATACTCACAGTGCCAATTTCACTGTGAAAAAGGGGAGAGTAACGAGGGAGGGAGAACAAGATTTGTCATCTGCTCATAACTTTACAGCAATAGGATTAGTGTAAGGTACATGTGGGTGGGTCTTCTGGACCAGAACTTAATTTATTTGTCATACTTCTGCGACATTAAAAGAGCTATGATTTTTTTTTTTTTTTTTTTTTTTTTTGGGGGGGGGGGGGTTGGAAAAAAATGTTGATACAAATATGGGTACTCTGCTAACCCCCTTTCGAGATCTCTTTTAACCTATTCCCATATGAATATATGCCACAAAAAACTGGGGTGGTTTGATCAAGAAAGTTGGTAGTCAAACCTGTCTATAAAGATCACTCAAGTGAGATGGAAAAAGTGGTCTTTAACAGCTTAATTTACATATAAATTGCATTCTAGGTAGTCAAGAAAGGCGGTCTTTATAGACAGGTAGTCGCTTAAGCAGGTTTGACTGTATAAGGAAAGAATTTTATGACAAATACACATGCAATGAAGTGTTTCATATTACATGAATCAATGCCAGCATATATTCATGTATCTTGCGAATATTGAACTAGAACTCAACAAGCAACTGCAAGCCAATTTTGAAGAGCACCCTCTATTGTCAAGTCAAATAAACTTCATCAAGGTTGAGCAAAATTTCATTAAGTAATAGTTGAGCTATCTTTTGCAGCAATAAGATCATGATTTACGCACAGAGCTCTAAATTTTTATACTTAACACAAACTAAATAGAAAAATACTTAAGGAAACAGAATATGCAAAACAGTGGCAGTTTTCAATCAATCAAAATAGAACATAAATCATAGAATTCAAGTCTCTGGATCAACACAATTTCTTAGTTGAAGTATATTTAGAAATTAGAAGCTATCATATTTCCGTTTGAGTTCTAATGAGCATTTTTGTGGTTTAGCTATATCCTAGACTATCCAATCCTAGATTTGCTAGGGCTTTTGAATAAACTGCCTAAATGGATAGGGGTGTTGCTAAAAAGTTGCAATCAATCGCGTTTTCCAGTTGATCACCTATCAAAATCATTCTTTCTTGCGCATCTTGTCAGAAGCGCAGACTGCACACAAAATAAAACGCGAATTGATTTACATTCAATAGCAACTTTCTACCAACTTTTGTCTTGATTCAAGCTCTCTTTTGGTGTATGAGCAGCTAGGTTTTGAATCTTTAAAAACTTGTTACAAAATTTTTTAAGAGCCAGTCACCATAATAATTTGTCGACTGCCTGATGCGTTAATATTACAGCTAAAAAAAGTGCTTATTTGAGTCATTTATGAACAAAACATTTATTTGGAATGTCATTTAACAAAAGGTAATTTTACAAACTAACTAAAAAACAAATACTTATTGGCAATGATGACAAATACATGTATGCAATGTATTTTATCTAATCTTGCTTCTTTTGTTGTCTAAATGAAAAATGGCACTGCAATGCAAAAATAATCTCTATAGAAATAAATATTCAGTTCCCAATAAAAAATGTGATATAAATATAACTGGGGATACATACAAGGCAAACTTCCTGTATATTATGAATTACATAATGAACTAGGGTTTTAAATGAAACTAAAATTTATAAATGAAATTACTGAAAATATATTACTTCATACATGATCCACCTTAAGAAAATATTTTTTCAAAGCAAAATAATGTAATTGTATTTTTACACTGCATATCACATTAATAATCATTCCATTGTTTCTTGCTTACCAATTTCCATTTTGTCACGATGCCTAGATTAAGTAATTATTTCAACTTTTATTATACGACTTAGGGGGTGTTGTTCAAAGGTTGCAATTGATCGCAAGTTGCAGTTTATCGGAACGCGCCAATCGAAATCATTGTTTCATGCGCATGTTGTTAAATACACATACCCTGCGCGAATGAAAATGCGTGTAACAATTTGCAAAGTTGCAGTTGATTTGCAGTTGATTTTGAGCAACACCCCCTAAGATGCATTCAATTAAAATTCAGTTGCATATGGAACAAATTTGCAAGTGCTTTCAGTCTATGCTTTTGACTACAGTAAACCTTGCCCAAGACAAATTTTTAGGGACTGATGAAATTGCTTTGACTTCAAGAAAATTTAACTTTTCCTGGGTAAAAGCAATAGAAGTGAAGTGAAATTGAAAACAAAATTGCCTTGGGTGACATATATGTATATTGAAGATTGCTTTTGGCAAATTTTACTGTAGATGTGCATAAAACAATGATTTTGGTGCATACTGATCACTCAAAACTTGCAAATAATTGAAACTTTTGAGCAACATCCCCTCAGTTTTAGTTTCTGTTTATCTATCCTTTCCGAAGGAAGTTCTTGTCCCATATCTGTAAATTGCCAACATTTCATCTTCCAGCATTGTTAAATTTGTGCATATTTTTCAAGGGACATTTGTTTTTAAGGGATTTTCAACATCACATTATCAATCATTTTCAAAAACTTTCAACCTATCACGTCCAATTACAGTATTCTTTAAAATTCCATTACCAAATACAATACAATTCAACACAATTGAAATGTTATTCATATCAATTTCAATATCAAGGCATATCAATGTTCCTTTTTTCTTTTTTTTTTTCAATATTTAGATATCCATTATCTCTTGCATCCTTTGCTTTTGCAACAGACATACAGATGCTCATGAAGTACCCTAATAACAAACGGCATACACATAATGGATGCAGGAATAGACGCTCAAAAAAGACTCTCACAATCACTTGATATTTCTGATATGGATTTAAATTTCCATCATATTCTCCTACACTTAAGCATCACTGTCCTCCATAAAACAAAAGCTGCTCCACTTCAAGTTGCAACAAACACGGATCAGGCAACCATGCCTAATCCATATCTTCAAAAATTGCAAATAACGTCAGTGCAAACTAGAACCTGCTCTCCAGCTAAGGGCAAAAAAGCCCAATCTTTATCTGTTGATACCAACTAATACATTTCACAGTCTCTATCTGGCAGTTTGTAAAAGAATTCCTTTCTCTGTGAATACTTTACTGCCACATCTCAGCTGGTCGTGGAACTCTTGCAAAAGTGTTCATTTCATAGTGAACACTTTACTGCCACGTCTCCGTTGGTCGTAGTAGACTTGCAAAAGCGTTCATTTCCCGGAGTTCATTATCGTCTCTGCCTGGTAGGCTTGTTAAGAGTTTGTTTCCCGGTGAATACTTTACTGCCACAACTCAGCCGGTCATGGTAGTTTTGCAAATGTATTCCTTTCCAGCTGAATACTTTACTGCCACATCTCAGCTGGTTGTCCTTTCACGAATACACTGCTATATCTCTGCCTGGTAGGCTTGTTTAGAGTTCATTTACCATTGAGTACTTTGCTGCTACGAGGCCATGTCGAGAGACGATCATAATGACTCTAACCTGTCCTTGCAAGCGTTGGCGACCACCTCCAGACTATCCCTATCCAACTCTTTGATGAGTGTGAGTACTGCAGACAGGATACTGGCATTCTGTAGGTCAAAGGTCAAGGATAATAATATTTTATTAATAAAATCATAGAGTAATATCATATTGCTTCTACAATCTTTGCTAACTTACCACAAGCTTAAAGCATACATGTATGTGTCCAATAATTCAAACCTTTTGAACTTTGAATAAGAATGTGAATTGAGAAAATACTATTTAATTTGCAAAATTGATTAAAATGCACTATCCTTTGCTAGAATGACTAACACCTTACAAAAGCCCATAAGATAGCAGTTAATAATCTGCGTACCTTGAGCACTAAATCTTAGTGCATTTGGTGTCTCATAAGTCACATATTAACATTATTGTTATTATTGTACAGTTCTGATGAGCAAAAAGGTATAGAAGATAGTAGAGAGGAAGAAGAAGGGATAAGTAATGGAAGAATGCAGAAAGGAAAGAACATGATAGAAAAAAAGGACAAAGAAGTAGATAGAGAGAGGTGGGGGTAGGAGTGACTGGAAGAGAAAAAATGGAGAGTTGAGGGGAGGGATTGGTGAGAAGAAGCAGAATGGGAAAGAGAGAAAGTGAGAGAGAAGGAGAGAAAACGGATGAGAAAACAATACACTAAAAGAATGACAGCATTTCTTGCAAAAGTGATTCACAGGCCAATTCTTCCACATGGCTAACAATTCGTCCCTCCTGGAATTACAGTGTGAAAATGAGGAAAACCCCTTAATAATTAGCTAACGTGGGGGATACGAGCGAGTTAGTCAGGTGTTATTAAATGGGTGAGTAAGATACTTTAGTGATTCCATCTTTCATTCCTAGAGATCATAAAATGTTTTATCTTTTCTCTTTTTGATAATAGTGTGATTTTTTAAAAGGTATTACCTTGTATTTCACTTCAATTAATTTGCTCTGAGTATCTTATTAGGATGGAAAGTGTGCTATACAAGATCCATATATTATTATAATTATCATTATTATTTTTATTATGTGTTGTTAGGGAATGAAGAAGAATCCATTTACAAGTAAATTTTGATCATTCCTATTATGAAGATCATTTAGCCAGAATGAGTGACATTACAGTGGTCAACTCTCTACTAATTTGGTATTCATTTTTAATAGAAAAATATTGTTTTTCTGGTGCTTGAATAGACATCATATTTGGAAGAATTTAGCAATGCATATACAGTGGAAACTCAGTATAACTAGGTGCTTGGGGCCATAAAAAATACCTTGTTATAGCAGTAATCTCTTTATAACAGACTTAAAAAAACAATAAGTTATTATGAGCTGGGACCAGATTATTCACCTCTTTATATCAGATATTTCGTTATATCAGATCTCTTCATACCGAGTTTTCACTGTATATAACCATACTGATTCATCATTAAATTCAAGATCAATCAGACTTATTTAGGATCATATCATATTACACTCATGAATGTATTACAGTCTTTCTTAAAGTCATTCTTAACTTTAAGAATGATTTGGTGAAATGGTTAGTGAGTTAATGTGCTTACTTTAGTTTTGTGACTGCTTAAGGTCTTGTGTTTGGCAGGTGACAGTTTGTCTGATGACAGTGGCTTCAGCCCAAGTTGTTCTCTGATTTTACTGCACAAAGAAAGAAAAAGGAGAAATAAAATACGGGAAATGATTAATTCTTTCATTAAACTTGCTTGACATAGAAACTTGCTTGACATAGAAAGAAAAACTAATGACAAAATACAAATCCTCAGAAAAATGGTGGTGTCAAAACCAATCAAAATTGTATCTGAATTTAAACCAGAAACTTAGGCATATATGATGCATATTAATCAGTGACTCTTTTCTTTAAGATTTATATACTTTAAAAAAAATCTTTTGAAGGTGCTGAAAAATTTAATCAGACCTGTTTAAAAAAGGGAAATATAAAAATGGCCACTGTAGACAGGTGGCCATAATACACTTTTCTTCAGCAAACATTTCAGTCTACTAAGATGCAGTGTAAGAACATAACTCCTACAATGCACACAAAGATGCAAACTATTGGAAATATACATTGGAATATAAAGCAAATAACCAAACATGTAGAAATAATAGTTTACATTAATTTATTGTTGTAAATAACCAAATGTTTTTTTAAAGGAATATGTGATTGTGCAGTTTGGTGATCAATACTTTCATTTATATCCCTGCACATATTCCGGAAGGGTAGTTTCTCTCAATACAGGTGCCCATGAAGACAGGTATGACTGTATAACAGTACTGCATTTTTATAAGTGAGAAAACTAAACAAACATAAACAAAAACAGATGAGTAATCTTCAAATCACAACAGTTCACTGACTTTCTCCAAGAAACTGTTACGCATTGGGGATTGGCATTGGAAGGTAAAACCGTATGATTATTTGATGCTATCTCTTTGATTTATTCATCATTGAGCCAACAAGGTGGCAAGACGATTTCATCGCCTCACGCCTCAGCTGTGGGTGAATGCGAATCAAGGACACTGCTACTTGGCTTGTCCGAACAGTGATTACTATGCTAATCACAGTGCATTCGTTATCTAATCCATGCTGATTTGGGATATAAATAGCGTCATGAATGATGGTGATGATGTCCAGTGTAAAAACGAATAAAACATGCTTTTTGAAACATGATGTTGAGTCGAAGATAGAAGGGCAAAGTAGGTGGTAAGAGGGGGAGGGGGAGTTGTGGTTAAAAAGTGGGGGAGAAAGGGGAAAGAAGGGAGGGGAGAGGAAGGAAGATGAGAAAGGGGAAGGAAGGAATGTAAGAAAGAAGAGAGGGAGGGGAAAGGAAGGAATGGGAGGGAGGGGAGAGGAAGGAAGGGGAGGGAGGGGAGAAGTACGCAGTGGGGAGAAAAAGAAGTTGGGGGAGGAGGATTGAGCAGATTAGGAGACGGGACAATGGAAGTAGCAGGAGGTGTGGAATAAGAAAGGTGGGGGGTGAAGGAAAAAGAAAGTAGCAGGGGGGAGGGCAGAGTGGGTGTAGAGGAAGAGAGAAAAAAAAAAAGAAACACTGAAGGATTATGATTACCAATCTGTAATCTCACTGCATATATTAATTTTAGCAAATACACCCTGAAATCTAGATAATCACATTAAAACAGAAATCTTCTAAAGATATGAACATACTATGCACAACCTAGGAAATGTAAGACAGGAAATACAGTTCTACAATTTGGATATTGTGTTCCTTCTGGATTTGGCGGTTGCAAATTTTCTAATAACTTTTCCATTAACAACAATCTTACTTTCCATTTCTCTTGGAAAATATAAAATGAGAAGCAAAGTTACTGCTCTCCACTCTGGATATCTATCTTCTAGGGGTGTGAGAGCACATGCTTTTTGAAAAAAAAAATAGTCTGAAAAAGTCTAAAACTACTGAAATGGCAAAAAAATATTGCAATTTTGAATGTATTTGATTTGCTGAAAATTTGAGGCAAAAAAACTGACATCACATTAAAATATGAAATTTCACACAACTGAACTTAAGGTTTAAAAAGAAAACATACTCTCCGTTAATGTCAAGGTCGCATGACAAGGATTCATTATTCTATTCCCCGCTGTATTACCTTAACAAAATTGATACCCTCCAATTGCCATTGGGTAACATCTAGAAAAATGCTGTTCAGCAATTTGAAGGTCACGTTTAATTCCAGTCTGGGGGCTACAAACAAAATGTTACAATGTTCATATCGCTAACAAATTCCAAGGTAACGTTACGAAGAAGCCGGAAATACAGCACCTCCATTCAATCAGCAAATTCTTACAGCCTACACAAGCGTCTAGCTCTCGTTCGATCGCGCCTTCTTATCTACTTCATTACACCCATGTTCGTCTTGATAGATGGCGTTATTTCTGGCTAACAAGCCAAACATGTGTCCAATTACAATGTTCGATCTTAACTCTCCCCCCGAACATTGAACATGGGACTTGAGGCGGCTTCTCCCACGAGCGCTTTGCTCACTTAATTTGCCTCTCACTTGGTAGAGAGATTGGGATTGCCAGAAGCAATAATGACACTCTATGTGATGGAGAAATCTTCTCATTAAGCAGTGTTCCCACGTTGGTAAGTTAGAATGTTTTTCGCAAACTTTGTGAGCTCTAACTTGTCATAACTTAAGCAAACGGTTTCGACTAATTCAAATAATAATCCATTGAGGTAACAATGTTCACCATGACAACTATATGAGTGATATGACTAAAAATTTGGGCTAAATTTGTGCGTTCACAGCACGTTTTCCAAGCTATTAAAAAGTTACGACAAGTCATGTGGACTTATTGCAAGTTATTGTGAATGCATGTGTGAGGCAACTCGCCATATCTCGCCAAAGTGGGAACGCTGCTTGAGATGGAGGCTGCTCATCAAAGGATTGTTTTTATCACAGTAGAGGCAAAGAGGTAGAAAAAGTACCTTCACTCTTCAATTAAAGCAAAAGCAAGAATTGATCTATTCTAGGATGTTGTTGTTCAGTTGTTCCATATATGTTTGCTTCCAAATATACAGAAAGTTTTCAGAAACACTGGTTACATACCTAATGGATTGAAGTTCCAGAAAATAAGCAGAGACACTTCATTAAAAAACATGTCGTAAGTTTGGATCCTCTACTTGTTATTGTGCAAACAGCACAGTTTTTAGTGCATTCATGTTCGAAAATCAAACATACTTTAATAATCTGTAGAGCCATTTCTCTTTAGAATGAAATATTAGATTAAAATATTGCAAATATCTAATTTAAAACGCAGAAGAAATATTAGAAACATTAAGGGCTCAACCTTTATCCTTTCCAGTTACTAATTCAATGTTACCACCCTTGAAATCAAAATGAGATGGATTGACTATTCATCTGCTCTCTACTCTAGAAATTGACAATAGAAAATGTATAACTTTGGATATTCAGTCATTATTTGGCACAAACTAGAACCACATATTGTGGTTAAGCTCGTTAGTACCCTAAATCTGAATCTAAATTAATCTTTCTTTAACTTAAACTGTAAGATTATCAAGGTTTAAATGTTCACTATCAAGTACTGAACCTTTCGTGCCATGTGCACCAAGTAGAAGAGATATCAGAAACTGAATGGGTTATTTAACCATCATCCTCTCCGGGTTATCAATTTAATGTCTCTACCCTTGAAATAAAAATGAGATGGATTGAATGTTTATCTGCTCGTCACTCCAGAATTTGACAAGAATGAATAATATGTAACTGGATATTCAGTCATCATTTGGCAATAATTCCTAAAGGGCTATTAATTTGAATCTCAATTAATCTTTCTGTAACTTGGCTTGCATGATTATCAAGATTTAAATGTTCAACTCAGCAATTGAAACTTAAAAAAAACAAAAAAACACTACTGCCTGGAAACCGAATACGAGAAAGAATGGGTTATTTAACCATCATCCTCTCCGGGTTATCAATTTAAATGTCCCTACCCTTGAAATCAAAATAAGATGGATTGACTAGCTATGGGCTTTCCTCTCAAGAAATTAGATTGCTTCTCCGGGAAATAATCTAATCATCATCCCTCAGTAGTTGCTCCAAATCGTGCATCTCAATAGATGGCACTGCACTAGCCCAAGTTTCCTTGATCTTGGGTTTTTAGCCCGATGAGCCCTATTTGCGTATTATCTAGACTTGAGATTCAATGGCCATGTCTGCACTACCAAAAGTAAAAAAAAAAAGTGGTATTGCTTTGCAATTTTGCTTGAGATATAATTCCCCTTTGCACTGTCCAACCTTACTGTAATTCGATTGAGTATAACTACAGGAAAACAGACACAGTCCTGTTTTATGTACCAAAATTAGCCAACAGTACCACCCCACCCCCATGTCTTGTCTGCACTCGTGGAATTTGTGAGATTTTTGGATGAATTTGTGAATTTTTTTGGTGAACTTATACTAACTTGGTCTGCACTACAAGTTAGCTTACGCTAGTTCTGAGCTGGTGCTTGTTTCTTAACGCTGTTCATCGAGGTTCGCATGACCGATGACCCTTTCCTACACTCAATGACCCCTATGTTGCTGAGATAGCACCTGAGGAAGGGTCACCAGTCTTGTCAAGAGCAATGCGTACCTCTATAAACAGCTTTATGAAAAACAACCCTGAATCAAAATCTGCGTGCTAACTCCAAGATTCGTGATAGCGCAGACAGTCTTTATGGATGCTTCAAGTTATGCATCTCAAAACTTCTCTCTCCCCATCCCACTCTTTTTGCATCCCATTGAAAAGACAATGCGAAAACCATTTAAGTCCCAGGGGAGCAATTCCATGTAGTGGATTAATAGCCCGAGTGGCATGCATCAATCGATGGGAATGAGCATGCACTGATTAAGAGCTGTTGATTGAATTGGTGGCTGATTGGAAAGCAAATACAATTATCATTAGCTCACTTGGGCATCTTACACCTAAGACCATTTGAAGAAGAGATGGTGGCAAAATCATATAGCATCAGGAGCAGTTTTTAAGAATCAATAATACAGCTGTTGCATAAAATTGTGAGGAAAAAAAAGCACATTCAAATAAGTGCCACATAATCACCTGGAGCATTTATATGGAAGTATTCTTCATAAATTTGCTAATTATATATTCTATGTACAATTACTATTAACTGGAATTGTAAATTGACATTCTCTCTGCCTCGCAGCCTTTCAAACAGACAATGTACAAAATCAATATTTCTCAGATTTTTGTAATCATGTTATACTTTGTAATATTGGACCTATTGATTGACATACAAAAAGGCTATGATGCTAATACCATGCACACCATGTGGAATCATACATTTATAAAAAATCATGCAAAACAATCATTCAACAGTTATTAATCTAGAAACTCATTTTCTCTATTACTCGGGTTGGATGTTCCATAATGAATCATACTAAATTTTCATTAATGATGTGCTAGCATTATGAGCAAGTCAGAAGCAAATCATAATTTCTTTACATTACAAGGCCAACAAGATTATGTGGATAATTAGTTGATTATGGAGTTATGCTAATGAAAAATGATTCATTAGGTTTTGGATTTGTACCATCATTAAAAACTGTGCCTAAATACTTCTTTCTCATTTTGGTTCCTTCTTGGAAAGGTGGTGATAATACATAGACAGGTTTGCAGTGTACAACCCCCCCTCTCATCTTAATATGCATCATAAGTGTATCTCTAATTGGACTCTTCCAAGATGACATCATTGGAATCCTTCATCCACCTTCTTTTTTCCCCACAATTTTATCATCACTACTGATGATGATGCATAAGAAAGATGATGCATAAGAAAGATGAAGTAAGGAGAATGGAGATGTATGTGATGATGGTTAGCTGACAGCCAAGTTGTAAGGAATATATCTGCTCTCTTAATCATCTTGAATGGGCCCCATGCATGAACATCAATCAGCCTTTAGGTAGCTTGATGTTCATCATGATGAGCATTGCCCATCCTTACATCCAAAAAACAAATAGCCATTCATCTGCTCCTGGCTACCACCTAGACACCTCTCATTAAGACCAACCTCAACCCTGACAAACCTATTCAAATTTCCATGATTCACCCATTCCGGTTCGGAGGGGAAATACCATCTTTTCTCCAGGTTTCTCCTTTTCCTCCATTAGCCTGTGGCGCTGAGTCACTTATGGGCTGAAACGGCCACGGCGTGGCGATCTTAACGGGATTACGTCCGTCGGAAAGTAGCAGGCCTTTAGCGATGCCATTATACCAATCCACCTGCCTAGGGGACATGCCTGGGGATTGGTGCAAGGGGCAACGTAATCTGCCTCCTCATCTCAGACAAGAAAGGGTGATGGGAATAAAAAATTGGTGGAAAAATAGATAAAAAGTACATCCAATTTATGACCGTGCTCAGCTTTAATAATGGTTTAGTGCTTTTGAGATGCCTCGCATGACTGGGCGCGGACAAAGGCGAGCAGTTTTCGGCACCAAATCGGCACGTTAGAGATGCGTTACTCATTCATGTGCCGAGGCGTCAATCCCAAGGCTTGGAGGAAAGTGCAGGGCTTTTCCCTCATGATCTCTCCATCTAATGCAGGGTGGTCGTATTGAATGAAGGCAGGAAGTGCATGATACACTTCCGTTGGTGGAGCATTGTGCGTCTATTCGTACGCCAGACAGCAAATATCGGTTGCCTATCTGTGTACATTGCGGTGTATCAAAGGATGTCACACTAACATGTAATATTTCTAATTCATTCAAAAGCAGCAAGTGAAGTAACCTTTAATATCATAAAAAAATCAGTAAGTATGAAACATGCTTCCATTGGAAACCAAGGACAAATACAGGCCATAATCCAACCAAGCATCATAAATACCAAATATATAATCCAATTAGAACAGTGTATCATGTCACAAAAATTAATGAATCAATCTCACTCTGTTTAGTGCTAGCATATAATATCATTTCACCAATAATGCTGCAAAGCACATACATGTATATCCTTCCTTTGAAATTCATCTAGCTAAAGAGTCTGGTTGTAATATCTCTTTGATATAAACAAACTGAGCAAATGTACTTGCAACTGAAAATGAAGGCCAGTCTTCTGATTATACCATTTCCCTTTTGTACGAAAATCTTGGAGTAATACAGAAGTAAATATGGTCAAATCAATTATATAAAAATATCTTTTCTTATTCAAAAGGGGAACCTTGCAGCACTTTATACATCTACAGTATCTGCCTTTAACATATCAATTTCCAGTATAAGGACAATAAGAAATGGGACTAATCTTTGTAATCTCCACTCTCTAATAATCTTCCATTGAAATAGAGGATGTTTGAAGAAAAAAAGTCCAAAGAAATGAAAAGGATGCAGAGTGAGTCACGTAACAGCATAATCTCTATTACCTCACCTTAACACAATTATGATTCAGAAAATTGCTTTTGTATCCAGCCTTTCTTTCCCCAATTTGCTGGAAATATTGCATCAATGCACTTCGAATGCAACGACTCATTATATCAAACCAAAATGAGATGAGACCGTGCAATTCCACTCAGCGTTTGTCTTATTAAGGGGTAAATGGAAAACAGTATTATCGACTAAAGCCTTTCATAACTGAATGAAATTGACTTGTTTCATTAAATATCATTTGGAGTTGAAGTTCTACCACTTTTTTTCAAATTGTGAACCCTTGTTTGTACTTTTAAGGGGGGGGGGGGATAACAATACAGATGAGAAAATGAATTCATACCATGCAGTGTTATATAAATATTATGTAGAAGAAAGCATGAAGTAATTAATAGTACAAAATGTACATTATATTCTTAACCATCCTTCTCATGTAATGCCAACAACATATCTAATGTAAATATACCGTAAACATCCAATTTGCCTATTCCATTGAAGAAAAAGTGGAATTTCTGTGTATTAAGGTCTAATATACGAAGGAACATGTGATCATTAACCTATCTATTTATTTATCTTGATAGAGGGAATAGGGGAATTCCATTATATTTAGTATCTGATCTTTTTTCATATCCTTTTTTACTCTAAAAATTCTACCCTTGCTTTTTCTGAAATATCAAAAACATGAAGTCAAAAGGCAAGACATTAGGGAGATTGTGTATTTTTGTAACCTCATTATCTAGATGTCCTCATTCTCATATATCTTCTGTTGGGGTTTGATTTTTACAACTTATCAATCATTAGAAGTCCCACAGACTTGTGCACAAGAATATTGCAAAACTTGAAAATGACAACTCGCTGATGTATGAAAAGAAATGAAATTCAGCAAGTTCGCTAAAATTTAGGGATGTTAAAATAGTGGCTTTTACAGTAACTTCAGACCACATATATGACAAGAAACAAGGAATTATCTTTGCTTTCTTTGAACGTTAAAAAATCCACCATCCTCTCCTAACCCTACACAAAATGATCAGCAGGTGAAAGAGGGCCTTACAATTAAATTCAATTATCTCCTGCCTCACCTCTCCCTCATGTTGATAAATGAAAGGACGTTGACTTCATCATGGGATGTGTCATTGACCTGATGAAGGGCATAAAATAAACAGTTTCTTTGCTCCCCTGAAGAAAAGATGGAATGGGGAGAATTCAGAGTTTGCATAGAAGCATAAATCATGCCCCAAGCATTGCATCAATTGTGATTTTTTTTGGGATCAACCCATGCTCTTGCTTGTTTGCTTGCTCTATAAAAAATTAAATTGATAGATAAATAATCTGCCTTCATGACAGGAATTCATTTCTATTTAATTGAAATTACTATTCTTATAATTTTATGACTATTGCAGGTATTTGGTAAATTTTGTAGTAATTAAATGACTGAATATAATGAAAAGAATGATTTCTTTCTCCCTACATCTCCTCAGCTTCTAACCCTATAGTCAAGCTTCAGTCCCTATCCCCAACATCTTTCCCTCCATTACACATATCCCCCCTCCCTCCCCCTCTCTCTTTCTTTCTCTCTCTTCCACTCTACCCATCACCCATCTCAAGATAAGTCCCTGTGAGGAAACACCTTCAGAAGGTCAAATAGAAAAATTCTCTCCAATTTTTCATACTCCCATACAATCAAACTCCCCCTCGCATCCCTCCCATCTTCTTCCTCTCCGAGATCTCTCAGTCCCTCCCTGCCCCTGGCGATCTCTATCTTCCATCCCTCGATCTCTCTCTCCTTCACTCCCTCCCATCTTCCATGGACCTTCCATCTCATCTCCAAACCCCTGTTAGTATCAAAACGATGATGTTCAGCAGCTCGGAGAGATGCGTCCTTTCATCCTTCCCCTCCCACCATCTCCTTTCCGCTCCCAACATCCCCTATCTTCCTTCCTCCCTCCTCATTTCCCCTCCCTCCTTCCCCTCCATCCAAAACCACATGTACGCATTAAAAAAAAAAGCGATGACATTTAGCAGCTCGTAGTAATGCACCCCCTTCGATCTGACTACCCCCTTTCCCATGTCTGATCTCTCTCTCTCTCTCTCTCTCCATCCCAGCCCCTGCCTCCTATTCATCTCCACCCTACCCCTTCTTCTCTCCCCCTCCCCTTCGATCCTCCCCCTCCCTCTCTCTCACTTCCCCTCCCTCATCCCCTTCTCTCTCTGGCTTGCTCTCTCCTCCCCCTCATTCCCTCCATCTATCACAAACACCTTCCATCTCAACCTCTCTAAAACCCTGTACCATTAAAGACGACCATCAGCGGTTCGGAGAGATGTGTCATTTCCTATCCCTCCTCCCTCTTTCCCCTCCTTCCTCCAACTCTCTCCTCCTTCTCCCTTGTTCTCCCGTCTCTCCTCCTGTGTCTCACTCTCTCTCTTCCCACTCTCCCCTCCCCCTTTTCCCTCCCTATCATCTGCTCCTCTAACTTTTCTCCCTCTCTCCATCTAAGCCACCTTCCATCTCAACCTCTTCCATCTCAAGCCCCTGTACGCGTCCCACCGATGACCTTCATCAGCTCGGAGAGAGATGCGTCCTTCTCCCCTCCCTCTTTCTCAACCCTTTCCTAGCCCTCTTCCCTCATCTCCCTCCTCCACTCCCTTGCTCTCCCTCTCCCTCCACCAACATTCCCCTCCCTCCTCCCAGTCCCCATCCCTATCCCCCTCCCTCTCTTTCTCGATCCCCTCCCTCCCATCCTCCTCCATCCCAATCACCTTCCATATCAACCTCTCTAAGCCCCTGTACAGCGTCCCAACGATGACCTTCATCATCTCGGGGGAGAGCGAGATGCGCCCTTCTCCCCTCTCATTGATTATCAATCCCATCCCTCCTCCCTCATCTCCCTTCTCCACTCCCTTGCTCTCCCTCTCCCTCCACCACCATTCCCCTCCCTCCTCCCAGTCCCCATCCCTATCCCTCTCCCTTCCTTTCCCTCTCTCCCATCCTCCTCCATCCTCCCTCCTCCATCCCAACCACCTTCCATCTCAACCTTTATAAGCCCCTGTATGCATCCCAACGATGACCTTCATCAGCTCGGAGAGAGAGATGCGTCCTTCTCCCCTCTCATTGATTATCAATCTCATCCAATTAGGGATGATTCAGGCATTCCCTACATGGATGAGCTCCCACGCCAAGGTGGAATTATTGAAGGTCTCCAAAATACTCAAATTAAACAGAAAAAAATGCCAGTAAAATAAACTTTGATCAACCTTGAGAAACGAATATGCGAGGTGGATAAATACCTGGATATAACGTATCAAGACAGGATTTAATCAACAGTGAAATTAAAAGCACATTGGTAGATAATTTCTATTTTTGGTAAAGCCGAGACTTATGGAAAAGATTGGCTAATAACTTTCAGTCAAACTGAGTTGAGATTGTTGTTGTTTTTAGAATTTCAGCAATGCATTCCAATAAATATCAATGTTTTTGTCTAATTTTTTTACTTTGAAAATACATTTTCAGCTCAAACAGCTTAATCGTTCCCATACTGCTACTTCAATGATTATTTTAGTTTATTCTGTCAAAATTCTTTAAATACTTTCCATATTTTGCATCCTCATCATCAACATCAAGAAGACGATTAATTCTACTCTCATCCAGAAAGTTGAGTTCAATATATGCATTCTACATCCTACACTCAAAAAGTAAACTACTGTATCAGCTGAAATTTTTGCAGTGGCTTTATTTGTGCAAATGTTATGGTCTTGGCCTTACAAAAATTCCCACCCTACATGGTGTACATTCATATCATATGTGTATGAACAATGTCAAAACGAACAATGTCAAAAACGTGAAAATAACAACACACCAATGTGTCGAACTGGTCTGAAATCGCAAAAATATATGTATGCTAAAATATTACCTTATACAGTATCTTCGCAGTTCCTAATGGTTATGAGAGAGAGGGATTGCTCAATGTGCTTCTATTATACTGCATCTTCCTTGCGAGGGAAAGCTTTTGGCAGTTATGATGTCCCAAATGAGCATGGATAAATCTTCTACCCACATCATTTGCTTTATGATCGTCACCATAAAAACCACATTTGGGAGCAAGAACTGTTTATCCATCTTCACTGTTGTGCATAGAGGTATACAGAACAGCTGGATGAAATGATGATAATGACAGATAGCTTTTTTAGTTGTAAAGTTGAGGCGTGTGTTTTCTGGTTCGCATAAATAATTAATTTCCCCTCTGAATTTGTTATACTTTTAGCATTCATAATTGACAGTATTTTCTGCTGATTTTCAGCTACATGCGGGTATATAAATAAAATTGTGAATAAACAATATGTACACTGTTTACCAGTGCAATAACACAAAATGCTTTTTAAACCTTCATAAAAAATTAAAGAACAGTTTTCAACGTAGCAAACTGTAAAAACAAATATATATTTAAGAGAGGTAGCTGCCAATAGCACAAAATTTGAGTAAAAAGCAAGCTTATTTCTCTCAGAGACACATTTTTGATAAGCAATCACCACAATAAAGTGACTTCCTTTGAAGGTATTAGCTATTAATTGGACTAAAAGTAAAATCCCATCTACATGGTAAAAGCTTATAATTTATAGATATGTTAATCATCATAATACAAATCAACCTAATGGGCAGCTGTTTTAGGTGCTTTTAATTCAAACTTAATAGAGCAATAAATGGAGGCTACTTAATACTTCATATGTTTATCTTTTTTGTTCTGTTATTAAAGTTCAAACTCAATTAAAGTTGAGCAACCAGTCTATAAAGAATTCATTAGATCTAGAGTACGCAATCGCGATTTCTTATTCACTCCGACTGTTGGTACTTGTATTAATTGGTATAAAACTTAATAAAAATCATGTAGATTCTACTAAATGGTTCCCACCTTAAAAAAAGAGACTTGATTTTCAGAGGAAAGTACTACCAACATCTTAAAAGAATCAATATTAATCTGTGCATACAATCAAATTCCCCTATCAAACCCGACACAACATGCACTGAAGGTGAATCCCAAATATTTGTCAACCTATAGGCACAATCTCTCCGACTGACTGATCAATGTGATGACAAAACATTTACCCGGTTGTTTGCCTAACATAGCGACATTTTATAGGACTTAGGTAACTCCCTACTATCTGTCAGTCTTGACATGCCTGCAAGTCAGCCACACACCTCCGTAATGAGAGACTGACAGTGATCCCTTGATTAGGGTCTGTCTTTACGATTGACTGACCAATGCAATGACAAAATACTTACCTGGACGTTTGCCCAACATAGCAACATACAGATGTGTAAGATGTAGGTAACTCCCTACTATCTGTCGGCCTAGACATAACTGCGACCCAGTTACATACCTCCTTAATGAATGTCTGTCAGTAATCCCGGAATTATATTCATAATCTTTCCAATAACGAAACACTAGCCTGGTGGCTTGCCTTACATAACAACATGCAGATATGCTGCACCTCGGTAACCCCCTACTACCTGCCAGTCTAAACATGCCTACTGCAATTCATCCACACACATTCCTAATTAATGACTGAGAGTGATCCTGGGATTAGGTTCACAATCTCTCCAATTGAATGATCAATGCAATGACAAAACACTTGCAAAAAAAGCTTGTCTAACATAGCAATATGCAGATATGTAGGACCTCGGTAACCCCCTACAATCTGTCAGTCTAGACATGCCTGCGAGTTGCACACACCTCCGTAATGAGAGTCTGACAGTGATCCTGGGATTAGGTTCCCAATCCTTCCAATTGACTGATTAATGCAATGACATAGCACTCGCCCAGAGGTTTGCCCAACACAGCGACATGTACTAATGTAAGATGTAGGTAACCCCTACTATCTGTCAGTCTAGACATGCCTGCAAGTCGGTAACACGCCTCCAGTCCATAATGAGAGTCTGACACTGATCCTAAGATTAGGTTCACAATCCTTCCAATTGACTGATCAATGCAATGACAGACATCCAAGGTATGTGCCTTTAAAGCCCTTTGTTTCAGTATGCTCCCTCTAAATCTGTCTTTCATCTGATGTTAGTGTGGGTGTCTAGCTTGGGTGTGGGGTGGTGCATACATGTGGTATGTTCACATCAGGTTTAGATAGCACGTATAGTGGTATGGATTTGAAGGCTTTATTATTGTAACAATTTATCACAGGTTTTTAATTTCAAAGAGCTTTTCTTTTTTGCTTTGAATCATTTTTCTATGTAACAACAAAAAAAATGGCTCTTCAGGTTGAATTTTCAAGCACAGAGGATGACTCGAAGGATAATCTCATTCCTCATTAGCAGCATTATATTTCAAGACATATAAGTGAAAAAAAAAATGAATTTCATTCCTATTCAAAAAAAACATCATTAAGTGATGGAGATATTCCAAATGAATTATTTTCTCTGCACTAAATGTCTAGACACTTCACAAGATACCTATTTCCGTTCAATGACATTTTTTTCCCTTTGATATTCTTGAAGATTACCATCAATCACTTATCAGCTCTCCTTTGAATGTCCATAAGGATAAAGAAATGATAGCACACCAGAATATCCATAGCTTTGCATAGCTGATCCCTGTGCTCAAAGAATGATTGATCTTTTCCTTTCAGACGTCCCTTAACGACTATCAGCAATGTCTATCCCAAGGTCATATCCCGGTTAAAATACTTATAATGGACTGATCTGTGCAGCATTATGAACAGTAAGTATCCCCATCAGGTTGTTTTTTATCTATAAAATGTAATCAGAAATAACAAAGAACTGTTTTGGTCAAATTTGTTAGAGATTTATTTCATTTTTTTGTTAAATAACATGATTATAATGTGTGATAATGTGTTTAGGAATTTGTTTAAATACTGAAGTATCAAAAAAATCTTTGCTATGTTAACAGCAGGGTAAGATGAAATATTTCTACTTTAATCTCCATAATCTAAAGGATCTTAGATTTTGCCCTCTCCTAGTTTGTGTGCATCTATGAGTTCTTCCAAATCCCTTTGCATAGCTGATCCCTGTGCTCAAAGAATGATCGATCTTTTCCTTTCAGACGTCCCTTAAAGACTATCAGGAATGTCTTGGAGGGGAAGGGTTTGAATCATTGAGCTCTGCTCATCTTAGATTTCCTCTTTTTTCAATCAATGTCTATCCTTAGGTCATTTTACGGTTAAAATACCTACAATGGACTGATCTGCACAGCATTACGTATGAAAAGCATTTATGTCTATTCATTTCTATTTCATGTAGTCAAGATCTGCTAGTCTCTCGTAGCCTTAGTTCATATCAGAGTTAGATAGCATATATTACACAGGGCTAAATTAGCCAAGATTTATTAGTCTTTTGTAGCCTAAGTTCATATCCATGTTAGATAGCATATGTATTATACATGTTGTTGCACAGGAAACAATTCCCTTCATTTGGATATTTATAGCTACATGTAATGATGAGGACTTTAATTTTGTGTTGCAAGTGATTGCTGTCATTGTGTTTATTGTAATGCACAAGAAGACTTGTTTTGACATGGGATATTGAAAAAAAATCAACATTTGTTAAAATTTAATAATTGTATGCTAATATGCTTCAATTTCTATCAGACCAATGCAGGAAGCAACATGTGGGACCAATGTACTAATTGTCAGCCCGACAAAGTCAATTTTCATATATTTGTTTGCTCAGATCCATGCTTTAGATTTATGCAATGTTCACATCAGCATTAGATAGCATGCTTACAAAATAACCATAGAACAAACAACTTTTCTGGCAATTCTAATATCCAAGAGTCATAAAATTTTCTATAGTTGATTTGAGACATGCCTGCACCCTACTTAATAAACAAATAACAACCACACAAACAAGTGCCATCCAAATCATCAAAAAATGCATTGGCAATGCCTTTTTTGTCTGCTAAACCATCAGTGGGCGGGGTATAATTTCACTTTTCACATTTGATTAGCAAATACAGTTCTATGTGAAAAGGCAGCTTAACAAAATATTTTGTATAGCAATAATGCTAAACTGCATAGCGAATTGCGAGACAAAGAAAATGTGAAATCTTCTTTCTAACCCATCCCACCCCATTATAAAAAAATACGCTTTGGACACATCCTCCAAATAATCATCGAAAAACCTCTAAAGAAGTGCAATGGCGCCAAATGTTGCCTCATTTTTGTTTTCTAAATCCACCATATTGGGGAGAAGGGAGCTCCAGGGCATGTACAGTGTATGCATGCTGAAGTGGCTTACAAAACAAAAAATCTGTACGCATCGCTGACCTTGTGATTCTTCCCCTCAAACCATTTTGCATGCAGTGTCTGCCTGGTGCAGACAGATGCGACCTTTATGTCTGCTCTGACCAGTGCAGTCAATATCTGATGCATATTCTGGCGTTCATAAATGTTTTATGTTGCCAGATTCCATTTATCTATCTTGTTAAAGACATACTCTGACACATTAATTAGACGGTTTTAGAAATTGTTACAGTTCAGATAATTTAAATGATTTAAATGTACCAAAGGAATTTTTGAAGGAAAATAAAGGTTACCAACCTTTGCGGAATATGTATGAGGTGTATTTTCAAATGAATCGGCCAGTTCACTATAGGATACAAATGTATGCACATTTTTCGCCAACAAACGTTATGTCGTATTCCTTAAACCAATTAGTAACAATTGAACAACCATACTTGGAATCCGGTTTCATTATATTACTTGTTGCTATGCCGGGCAAAGCTCAGGCAAGCTATTGGATTGTCAAGAATAACATCTTGAGTGTAGAGAAAGCATAAAATCTGCATCTTTTAGTACACCTGCCAATTCAAAGACTTAGAGCAAGGTGATTGCTCTAACTTTTATATAAATGTTGATGATAACATTGCATTATTCTCATTTTAAGTTCATAATCATGTATTTTCTGGAATGGTTGGCATCTCTGCAATGATTTCAAAAGTAGGCCTTAAAGGAGAAAAAAACAGATTCAATATGGAATCTCTTAACCAACTTCCCAATGTGTACACTATTAATAATGAGAGTAGACAGTCGGGATTGCTGAGTCAGCGATTTGTATGCTTGCTTCGTATGCAAACACAGTGACAGTCAAAGGCCAAAACATTGTATGTTCATAAAATCAGTGTGTGTAAGAGCATTGGCACTAGGAACATTATAGATGGAGAGAGTGGACAAAACAAACAGCTATCAAAGAATCCTCAACAATATTCCCAATGTGTACTCTATTAATTATGAGGACACACAGTAGGACTGCTGAGTCGGTGATTTACATGCTTGTTTTGTATGCAAACACATTGACAGTAAAAGACCTAATAATCATTGCATGTTCACCAAATCTACTTGTGTAAAGAGAGACATGCACTATGATCATGACAGAAAAAAATTTACATATCAAGAAATCCCCTCAGTACCTTACATAATACATAACATAGGCAGATCCTTCACTTTTCCCTGATCAGGTGTTTTCTTGGAAGTGAAGACTTTCCTATTTATTTTTCCTAGTCATGTGGCCATCATTGGCTTCCCCCTAATAAAAATTGAAAACAATGTTTCTATTAGTTTTAGTATTGTTTTGTTTTAAAATCAGCATTTGGCAGAACCTGGGTGCATCCTGCATATGTGTCTGCCTGGTTACAAACAAAAGAGTTGCCCTTCTCCCCCCCAACCCCCCCAACCCCCAAATCAAACAAACCCCACTGTATTTTAGATATTGTATGTCCATTCACTGGTTGTAATTACAATTTACTGGTTTTCAGTAAAAAAAAAAACCTCAGTAAATTGTTAAATGCACAATATTAAGTTTGTCTACTTGCCTTGTTTATCATGTTGAAATATTCTGGAAGACCACATGGCTGCTGCCCTGGATAATTGCATTATACATGTAGCTGCCTATTCATTTTGAATTCTGACTAGCTTTCAGTTTATATGTACGTAACGGCAGATATCGATTCTGGAAACATATTTTTGGAGTCCTTTGGCAACATTCTCCCCATTTTTAATTTGATGGTTTTAAAATTCCCATCCAGTCTGTACAAAGAACTCCGTATAAAGACACTTATCTAAACTTACTTTGTTTCATCTAACGTCATGAATTCCATTGAGCTGTCCCGGTTCTCCTTGTTGTCATTGTTGTTGTTTGGAATGTGTCCATTGCTGTAGATTCCACAGGAGTTGATCGGTGGTTCTAGCTCGTCGCCTTCCTCCAACGCTCTGTTCACCTCATCGAATGTGACCACTGGATTAATGAAAAGTGAAGAAAAAACATTGTAAGGACATCTATCATTTCCCAATTGATTATCATGGTTTTGCTTGTCTTTGTTTTTGTTTGGATTGGTAGATCTAGCTAGTTAGTCCCCTCCTTCCAACACTCTGTTCATTCGATCAAATGCAACAACTGGTTTAATGGACATAAAGAGAAGAGAAACATTTTAGATTCCTTGTTGATTTGTTCATTCTTGTGGTTCTTCTTGTTGTCATTGTTATTGGGAATGTGTCGAATGACGTAGATTCCACAGGAGTTGATCAGTGGTTCTAATTCATCGCCTTCCTCAACACATGAAACGCCTGGATCAGACCTTAAAAATAGAAAATAATCATTTAACCTTGGTAATTTCCTTTATCACCATAGTTATTTTTGTTGTATTTGTCATTGCTTGAAATGATTCCATTGTTGTACACTCCATGGGAGTTGATTGTTGGTTCAAGCTCGTCGCCTTCTTCCAACGCTCTGTTCACCTCATTGCATATAACAATTGGGATAATAAAAGAAAATTGAAACAGGTTTTGAATACATTCTTATGGATTTTCATAATTCTCCTTGTTGTCAATCAATATCATCTAGAAAATGTCCAAAAGTGGTATAAAATCATACAAAGTGTTGAATGGAGAAAAGGAAATAATATCATCCAGGAAATATGTCACAAAATTTGTGACCATGCAGAGCTCTTTATATCAATCCAAACTGACGATTTAATTGGATTAGCAGCACTGGGTAATTTATTGGATTAGCAGCATCGGGTAATTTATTGGATGTATACATTGATTCTAAATCAATTCAATATAACTGCGATTACACTGCTCATCTGTATTAAAGGGATTACCATAGTAAGAACCATCTCGGTAAACATTCGTTTGTGGAATTATATTTTGCAAGCAAAAAGATTTCAGGTCTATTGCTAGAGGTGCTGCCAAATGGCATATTGGGGATCGATATTCTGTGAGAAACTTCTTTCCAAAAAAAGATATGGATCATGTTATCCTTCCTCAAGCTTGTGTCTAGTTTCTGCATGTATAATCCATTCTCAAAATGTATTTTTTTTTACTCCACAACACTCAAAATATATTTTGTGTACTCCACAACAACAAAAATCAATGAAAACATCGATAGAAAGAAGACTTCTGTCTGGGTCAGGGCCTACTTTCCACAGCCCCACCTGGACCATTGGCCTGGTTCCCCAATCTGAGTGAATAGGTCAATGGATGTAAAACACACTTTCACTTCTTGAATTTCTTGCCGAGGGCATAACAGCAGATGCTGGAAGGGTGCAAGGGGGTCCAGGAAAAAATAAAAAAATTGAAGAAGATTGACAATATGAAGCGTAGAAAGATCAATGTTGCACACTTCATTGACAACCTGAGAACACAAAACATATATATGTTTGAGGAGGATCCATCTTGCTCATTAAAAACCTTTGAAAACTGTTTTAAATTCTATTCCAATTTATTTCAGATATCAAGAAGAAAGACAAAAAATAGGCAAATGGGGAAGAGTAAAGAGCTAAGGTGAGAAAAGTAAAAGAGCATGGGAATGAACAAAAGATGTGTAATAAGGAGGTAAAATAAAAATAGGAAATATAGAAAGAGAAGAATACAGAGAAGCTTGAAAAAGAAAAATAATAAAAGGAAGATTAAAGAAGATGAAGAAGAAGAGTAGAAGACGAGGAAGAAGAAGAGGAAGCAGAAATGAAATTGAAAAAAAAAACAACAACAATAGTCAACTGTCATTGAAGTAGCAATACAATAGAGTCTAACCTATTCATTAGCACATTTACCATGCAGGTGTAATATACAGCAGTGGTAATTACTCTGAGCACTGGCTCTAATATTGGAGTGTAATTACATTGCCAGCATGAAACATTGCACATTACATGCAATAATTGTCATTTTAATCAACATCAGAGAAGATTGCTCCAGTTCAGAACAAAGAACGAAATAACTAAGAAAAAACGAAGAAGAACGAAAAAGAAAAAGTTGTCTGTTTATACAGCAATAGAAACAGGGTAACCTATTCACTTGCACATTTATCATTCACGTGTCAGCAGGTATCTCAAATACAGGACTGATAATTACTGTAATGACTGATTGTAATATTGGACTGTCATTACTTTGTCAGCATGAAACATTACACATTACATGCAATAATTGTAATCTTAATCAACATCTAGCAGAGTGCTGTCATCTTGGAACAAAGTATGAAAA
>BQKZ01000066.1:82445-117887 GCA_036244855.1 Temnopleurus reevesii
TGTAATATTGGACTGTCATTACTTTGTCAGCATGAAACATTACACATTACATGCAATAATTGTAATCTTAATCAACATCTAGCAGAGTGCTGTCATCTTGGAACAAAGTATGAAAAATTCATAGCCTGTACGTTTATACAGCAATAGAAACGAGCCAACCCTATTCATTAGCACATTTATCATCCATGTGTCAGTGGGTATCTAGAATACAGGAGTGATAACTCCTGCAATGACTGAGTGTAATATTAGACTGTCATTACTTTGTCAGCATGAAACATTGCACATTACATGCAATAATTGTAATCTTAATCAACATCTAGCAGAGTGCTGTCATTTTGGAACAAAGAACGAAATAACTAAGAAAAAAAGAAGAAGAATGCAGAAAAAGTCGTCCATTTGTTTATATACAGTATACAGGCCAACCTATTCATTAGCACATTTATCATCCATGTGTCAGCGGGTATCTAAAATACAGGAGTGATAATTGCTGTAATGACCGAGTGTAATATTGGACTGTCATTAGCGTGACAGCATGACATTACACATGGCATGATATATGCAATCACAGCGAGCAGAAAGGACAAAGGACTGGGACAAAATAAAGAAATTCATTCAATCCTTCACAATAGCTACATGATCACAAAAGAAAATCCCAGGTGCGACTCTTGTTCAACATATTTCCACCAAACAAGAAAGATTGTAAATTTGTTTTTGTGTCCATGTAGCTAAAATGTTAATGCTGCAATGGGGGTCGTTTTCTTTGTCCCAAGCCTTTGTCCCTTCTGCTCACAGTGAATAATTGCTATCTTGATGAGCACCACCTAAGATTGCTGTATTTTAGAACAAAGAAAGAGAGAAAAAAATGAATACGGAAACAGCCAACTGCCAATAACATGTATACAGCAAAAAAAAGGAGACTCACCTTTTCATTAACACATTTACAATCTAGGTGAAAATAAGAATCTACAAGTAATATAGTGTAGTGCAATTTATTCTCAGCACTGGTCATGTCATTATCTTGACAGCTTGGCATTTATACACACTGCACGGTACATGCAATAATTGTCATCTTAATCACCACAATGGGAGCTTGCTCCAATTTTCAAACAAAGAGAGAATAATAACAACCTGAGCAAATAACAAGCTGGATTTAAGCAGTACGAATCGTGATGAAACAAGAGAGTAACAAAGCGTTCATAAAACAAGATAAGAGCTATGTTTACATCACAGAACAAATAAAACAGAAGAAAATTACAGTACATATCAGACCTATTGTGAGTGCAAGGTTTTATGTAATACAATTTAAACAATGCATCATACATGAACACCACACACCCTAACAAATCACAACCATTCACCCCGATTCATTCTAATGAAGCTGAGCCAGACTTAAACACTAGAGAATGCATAATTACATGGATCATGTCTTGCCCAAGTAGCCCCAGACATAGCGACGACTTATTTCCAGGCCTTCCACAGCAAAAGACACAAAAATTATCTCAAGCACTTCTCCGCAAACTTTTTCCACCTCGCCTGCACCCGAATAGCCTGCACCTGAATACACTCAGCGGACTCTAATGCTGAACGCCAACTTGAATGAGAGAGAGGATAAGCCGTGGGGCGGGATTCAACCGTGTGACCTTGGTTGGCATGTACGCTTCATCTCCCGCCGCCGTTACGCCGCCACCGCTTCCTCCTACCTGTTCGCCCTTCACCAAAACGCAGCGAGACAAGGTTTTTTATGTTTAAATAGAATCATGTTCAAATCAATGTTCCTTTATCACAATCGATTCGCCGGCATCAGTATACCATGAACCTCATGAGTAATGTCTTCAGATGAAGACTTGGGTTGAAAGTGACATTTTGCAATAATTGATTTGATGTAGAAGATGATGGAGAGGGGACGGGGTCCTCTGCAAGTTTAATTAACTCTGCAATATTAATGTAATTACATTACAAACAAAACAAGCAGTAAAAACTGCTTATATAACCACTCCTTCAAGAATGATGCAACCTTTTTCATACTTTCTCCCTACACAGAAACAAGCATCTACCCCAAAATCCTGCCCCCCCCCCACCCTCTTTCTCAAAGAAATTTGCAGGGACGTTTTACAAACAGGTTTCAACATCAATTTTTTTTTTTAATGCTGTAGAATATATTCCATATTGAACTAGATAAATTTGGGGTAGGAAGGATTTATTTTCAGTAAGTTTCTCAGCAAGAAAATGACAATAGTCTAGAATTTGTTGAAATTTCATAAGGTGACGTGTCAGGCTTGACAGCATTTGAAATTTTATCTTCCCTTGGTAATACGGAAGTACAATGTAAATCTACCCTGTAGACGATAGAATTACCCCGGAGGTGCTTGGCATAGGGGAGATGAACCTAGAAACAGGTGTGAGAAAATCCTGTTCTTTACGTGAGTAGGTCCTGCAATTCAGAAGAGTCTCCACTCTTAAAATATTGTGATCAATAAGATGGTCATTCTGTATCCTATCAATATTTAGGAATTACTTTGTTAATTTGGAAAATATTTGCACAATTATGATCCTAAACCAATATTGGGCGAACTCGATATCCAATCTGCCAAAGACGTGTCGTAGATTTGGGTTCTTTCATTAATACTATCATTTGGTAATTATTAACTCATACAGTATTTAAGTATCACGTATTGTTGAACCAAAAATGATTCAATGTCACTTTAAAAGCTATAGCTAACTATCATGTTACTCTCTTCCTCGTCTTGTTTGCAATGATTGAATCATTAAGGAGGCTTTCTATGCCAATTTCTATTAAAATATTTCAGAAGAATTTGAGAAGTTTACCAAGATATGCTGAAGTAAACAAAGTCACCTAGAACAGAATGTGATTATCATTGCAGTCCCTATTTCATTTTAGAGTGCAATGGATGCATTTTCATTTGCACTCTTCAAATTATAACATTCGGAGCATGACTTGTTTTGCACAAAGCGACGGTTCCCTGGATATTCATGCACCCTCGTATTCCATCGTTAAAAAACATCGAATTGAATTTCCACTGTATCTAGGAATCCCTCGATGCAGAATAGTGAATCTTCCTTCTCCATTTCATTTCTCGCATAGATGTATAAGATCATGAATCTCACGCACTTTTCTCACCAATCCACCCCCCCTGTCAATACAAGCAATAAAACTTCGGACAAAAAGAGAAAAAAAGTGAGCGGAAATTCAAATAAAATCTTGAAGCGGTTCGGTTTCTTTAAAGCTCTTTTACATGATGCAGAAATGTTGACTATTCCCAGGGCAACCATTTCCTACCCATTGCCGGTATAAAGTTCTAGTGGATCCATTGACATTTCGGGAATCCTGATCCCCGGGTTTGTACTCAAACACTTCACGTTTCGCCGGATCGCATGACCAGAATTTGCTCTCAAAGTTTTGACCGATATTGATTCGCCTTGTCAAGTGGCAAGATAGGGCCCGGGTAACTTTCAGCCGAGGAAAGCGTACACTACTCAATGAAATCCCATTTCAGATGATCTTAACAGATTTGCTTTTTATCGGTCCCTTTAATATTTTTCTCCCCCCATCCCCCTCTCCCCCAAAGAAAAATTTGCATGACCAGAATTTGCTCTCAAAGTTTTGACCGATATTGATTCGCCTTGTCGAGTGGCAAGATAGGGCCCGGGTAACTTTCAGCCGAGGAAAGCGTACACTTCTCGATGAAATCCCATTTCAGAAGACCTTAACAGATTTGCAAGCATGAGTCCCTTTAATATTTTCTCCCCAAAATTGCATGACCAGAATTTGCTCTCGTAGTTTTGACCGATATTGATTCCCCTTATCCAATGGCAAGACGGAGCAGGTAAATCTAAACCATGGTAAGCGTACACTGCTCAGTGAATACTCATTTCGGTAAACCTTAACAGATTCACTAAAGCATCAATTTCCTTAAATATTTTCTGCTTTTTTCTGAATGATTCTAAAAGCTGTCTCCATCTTTTTTTTAAACAAAGGATGAAAAAAAATGAACGAACTGTGTGATTGATTTTCGCAACATTAAGACTTGAAAACCGAGGACTTCGCAGGAGCATTTACGTACCATCGTAATGTAAATGTATAAATGTTCAAAAAACCTTCCGGTGCTTAAAGTGGTCAACTGAAATGATATTTTAGACCCCACTTTCATTATTGCTAAACATCTTGGGGATCTGACCACTGAAGCAAACTTACAGAATATCTTTGTGTAAACAAGGGATGAAAAAAAAACCTGAGTGATCAGTTGTTGAAAAAGTAAGGCTTGAAAACTGAGTACTTCGCAAACATATTCATGTACCATTGTACTAATAATGTAAATACATGTACGTTAAAATAAACTTTCAGTGTTGAAAGCGGCCTACTGAAGTGATATTTTTTTAGAACTTGCTTTCATTGTTCCTAAAAATCTTGAGGACCTAACCACTGAAGCAACCTAACAGAATCACTTTTTGGAAACAAGGGATAAAAAAACCCTGAGTGATTGGTTTTGGTGATATTAAAACTTGAAAGCTGAGGACTTTGCAGAACTATTCATGTACCCATGTACAATGTACTATAAATGTAAGTATAGTCAGATAAATTTAGTCCTAAAAGCAGCCTACCGAAGTGATATTTTTAGAACCTGCTTTCATTACTCCACAACATCTTGGATCTAACCACTGAAGCAACCTAACAAAATCTCATTTTGTAAAAAAAAAGGGATAACCCCCCCCCCCCGATTGATTGGTTTTGGTGACATTTAAACTTGAAAGCTGAGGACTTTGCAGACCTATTCATGTACTCTATGTACTATAAATGTAAGTATAGTCAGATAAAATTAGTGCTAAAAGCAGCCTACCGAAGTGATATTTTTAGAACCCGCATTCATTACTCCACAACATCTTGGATCAAACCACTGAAGCAACCTAACAGAATCACATTATCATGGTAGTCGGTTCATCAACCTGACAAGACGCTGGTTTAGGGTAGAGTAATTTTATTCAGCTGCATGGTACATAAGCTAATTGAGGTACATGCCTCGGAGACAAACTCCACGTCACTGTCAATGCTACCTGTCATCCGCTCGCATCGGATCATGATGAAAATCAATAGATTCACAACGAATGCAGGGTTGTCTTTCATAAAGCTGATCGTAGATCTACGCACAACTATGAGGACGACTGGTAACCCGTTCTGCTGAATCGTACCTGAGAATTGGTCACAAGTCATTCTGAGAGTCGTGCATAGATCTAATAGCAGCTTCATGAAACAAAACCCTGGTGTGGCTTGCACAAGAGTATGTACATGTATGTGGTGATCTAAATCCTAATCCTTAGTTTTTTGGTAACCTTATGCTTTTGTCTTATGTCGTTTGTCCCTTTTGTCACAGGGAAGATGCATGCACAATGAGTTCATTGTATTCATATTTGTTTTCATAGTAATTCTCAATTGCAATTGGCAAAATTGCCAAAAAAAGTATAATAATGTTAAAAACGCTCCATCTAGGAGTACTGTATGACCATGCTGTCTGAATGGCCTTCACAGCGAAAGTGTATATAAACAGTACTATTCAGTGTTCCTCACAGTCCCTATCATTCTGAGCTTTTACAGTGGTAAAAGGTAATCAAAGAATTCTGATTTTGCACTGTAGTTGTTTATGAGATACAGTCAAACCAGTCTTGGCAGCCACTTGTCTATAGTTGTCTATAGTTGTATATAAATCAGTTCCCTCCAAATCTGTGTTATAGAATCTGTCTGTAGAGGTCACCTGTCTACAGTGGCCACTCTTCCTGTTTCCCTTGGCAGCTATTATAGCCAGGTTTGACTGTACTTGTATTGATCACACATCTCTGAGCACAGACCTGTCACTCTTGGTTTACCATGACTCATGGATCTGTCAATGACGGTTCGCCACACTTGTAACCATAAGCTCTACTATCTGTATCATACTTGGAATAGCAGACGAGGTAAAATGACCAGGTAGACGGGTCAATGAAGACCAATGATATATCAAGGACTCCCTCAAAATACTGAGGTAAGGTTGGTGAGGGATTCAATTTCAATGACCATACCAATCGGCTCTCTTATAACGCTTTTAATGATAATGTGTGCAATTTACATGTTTAAAAATTTGCATCAGAAAGCTGAAGCTTCAACTGTTCAACCAAACTTAGGGCTCCAACCAGCTCAAATTAGCCAAGGGCAACCCAAGCCGATTGATGTGCCTTTGTGCCACCTCTGGACATCTTTATAGTTCAATTTTGTTTTGCATTGAGTTGCAAAGTGCCCTTCATAAAAAATTGCCTTGTATATGATGCCCTGCTATAATTCTATTTTGATCCCTGTAAACTAATGTGGCTTTCCAGACAAGCAAAGTGGGAGACTCTTTGACAAAATTTTGTTATTTTTTAAAAAAATATATTGCATTCATGCTAGACAAAAAACCTCTTTTTCATTTGGATTTTCAAACCTAAGTTTGTGGCATTGTTATGAAGTCAATAAAGAAGAAAAGAGAGAAGAAGAAGAAAAAGAAAAAGAAGAAGAGAAAGAAGAAGAACCAGAAGAAATTCAAAGAGAAAGAAAAGAAAGAAGAAGAACAATAATAGGAAAAATAAGCAAACAAATAAGAAGAAGAAGAAGAAGAAGAAGAAGAAGAAGAAGAAGAAGAAGAGAAAGAAGAAGAAGAAGAACAAGTAGAGATCAAGCAAGCCAGACCCATCCAACAAGATTTCCAATTGCGAACCTAATCATGTGCTCGAGACGTTCTGGATATCAGATTGGCCAACATTGACATTCCGATTGAAGTGGACGTATATCGTCTCTTTCCACTTCTCGCCTGGGTTATTACCACAGCACAGTAAACAAAGATCCTCTGATGATGACCACTTCTAAATGAAAGAGGGAACCGCTGTATGCTTTAACTCTAGAGCGTACAGGGGTAGATTGCAAAGTTTATCCTTTGAAGATTTTCATTTGCTATTAATATGTATGTGATATCTACAGTAGATGTAGAACAACTTTTTTTCATGTTATGTGGATGGAACAAGTTTTCAACTTTGTGAGGTTGGAGGGGGATGCTAAAAATTCTAATGATTTTTTTAATTATTTGAATGGGTATTGTTGGAAAGGAAATGGAAAGGAAACATACTTCGAATAGGATGGGGATTAGATAGGAGGGAGGGGGGGTAGGGATGGGAAAAGTGAGGGATAGTAGAAAAGAAGGAAGGAGAAAGGAATGTAAGATGGGAGACAAGGAGGGATGATTAGGGGAGGGGGAGGAATGGAGGGAAGATGGACAGAGTTAGGGACAAGAGGTTGAGAGGAATGGTAGAAAATAGAGTGTATGCTAGGACCATCGAACCGCCAGGGCTAGGGGGGATGTGGCAGTTTGTGAAAATTGTTAACCACAGCCCCTCCACTTATTATAGACTTTCCACAGTGATCGGAAGGTTTGTAGAGCTAGAGGAGTAAGGGAGACTGAATAAACTCTGAGGGAAGAAATAGAGCCGAATGTGTTTCAAAGTAACAAGAAAACACAAATTAATCTATTGCACTTTAGTCAGTTTTGGTCTGTTGATTCATATAATTCAAATTCAAATCCTTCTTCTGAAATATAAAGCATTGAAAGATCGTAAATCGTAAGCAGCGAATGCAATCTTGACTCTACTGATCATCTTTCATCATCCCGTGCTCTCCAGCAGATAAGTTCAAGTGCTTATTTCCGCAACTAAATCTCCCTGTTTGACAATGTTATCATGCGCCGCTGCTCCAACCGATGTAATAAAAACATGCTTCGGTAATACCTTTCATGTGAAAGATATGATACATCTCAACTAAGCATAAATACTTGTCAGTTCACAATGGATTTATATCCGTGGAGTATAAATAGGGGTACATCTCCCGACAAAAACAAAACAATTAAAACCATACTCCAGTATGTCACTTGCGAATATATTGAATGTGCCTCTTTGAAACAAAAATAACTTCATTAGAAATAGTTGGCTATATTTTCTAAGGCTCTGCAGTTGTGCAAACCCTGGGTTGTGTTTCGTAAACGCTGAACTTTGTAAGAGCTGCACACGACTCCTCATTCGACTGGTATGGGAACCATATCTAAGGTGCTAACTCGGTGACACAGAGGATATCCGTGAGTGCAGAAAAGGTCATGTATAAAGTTGCTTAATGTAGTTTTATGAATCTTTACCAACAAGTTCATAGGCTTGGAAATTGTGGACAGAGCACCCTCCTGAAAAATTAAGACCTCATTGAGCCCCCCCCCCCCCCCAAAGAAAAAAAAAATATGTGGGCCTATGGAAAGCCAATGGAAAAGAACACACCAACCACCTCCACAAACTTAAATAATCTTCCTAAGCCAGTGTATTTTAAGCTCTGAATTTATGACCACTGTATGGCAAATCACATATTGGTTCAGATAGGAGAAGCGCTAACACGATAGTTTGCATCCTTGTGCAAAGAGTCCCAGGGACAGAGTATTTGATCAAGACATGCAAACAAGGAACCGTAAAGATGGCCGTCAGTATTCACAGCTTATTTCTTTCGTTCTTTCAATCGTGATTGTTTATTCCAGGCAATTATGAACAAACCCAAGTTTATCTGAGCTTTCTCATCCTCACTTCCTTCGGAAAAATCTTTTAGAGAGAGAATATGGAAGAAAATGGCAGCCTCATTGTTCACATACCATATTTGCAAAAAAAGTACTCTAGTTGGTTCCTGAATCTAAAGTAGAATGATGGAGATGAAGAGAGAGAGAAAGAGGAGGGGGAAACAAAATGAGATGACAAAGGAAAAGAAGAAGGGACAGAAGAGGGAAAGAAGAGGAAAAGGAAGAGGAAGGAGAATGAGAAGAAGGGGAAGAAGAAACAGAAAACAACAAAAAGAGAAGGTGATGGAAAAACAGAAAAAGAACATGAAAAAACAAGAAGAAAAGAAGAAGAACAAATAATCCTAAAAGACAAGCTACAATAACTAAAAAGGATCAAGATATTTTACAAAAAATATCATGCATCTGACATTTACTCAAGATGAGGCACGCATAGCAATATTTGAGATGACCATTAGAATTATTGATACTTCTAAAGAAACTTTCTTTATGGATGTTGCACTTTACCAGGGCAGCATAAAATTCAGGATCCATTATCCAATTATGAACTATTCTTGTTTTCATGGAAATGGTTTTGACCTTCAATATTTTTGACGATTATTTGGGAATTGAAAACAATATCACTCACATAAAATGGAAGAATATTGGCAGATGAGCAAGCTACCTTATGAAATTCTGTAAGTTGGTTGATGTTGAAAAAAGTGGAACAGAGTAAATATCAAGATGGAGACACTGCACACAAATCTCATGTGGAATACAGCAGGGTTAGATAAATTAGTACATCTAAAAGCATACATTCAAATCGATGCCTTACGGCGCGTCTTTTGATGTCTGGTGCTGAACATTATTGATGTGTTTTGAAGACAATTTCCTGCAGCATCTCTCAATTCCTCTGTGGTTCCTCTTCAAGTTGGAGCTAAACGAGATTCAATTACCAACGATTCACATTTTGATGGAAATGTTTTTCAAGCAGGCTAGTCTGTTCCATGCTCTGATATTCTCAAGAGAAGTTGAAACATGGGTTGAATCAATAAGAAGAATACGACATTGCTGCATTCGTGTAAATACATCTCTATTTCATCAACCTCATTTTGCTTAAACTCAACATACGGTCAATATCAGGGTAAATAAGAGTTTTATATGCTCGTTCTATCTTGTCTAAATGCAATTGCCCAAGTTTCTCTTAGTTATCATGTTATCTGAAGTGTTTTCAAAGAAACCTTACCAAAACCCCCACAAAACATAACAATCAAACACTGCAAAATGTTTGTCAAATTGTAGAACAAGAAATGAATAAAAGAAGTACAAGATGAGAGTTGCAGATGTGAGCAAAGAAAGTAGAACATCAAGGGGGATAAGTAAAGAACATTTAATCACACCAAAATGAAGGGAGAGATCAGGAGAAGTAGATGCCAGAAAAAAGAAGAAGGAACATACTAACAATGCAATGAAATGTTTTAGCCTTGACGTCATTAAAATAGAAGAGAATTGTTACATACGCAACTGGGTATATGTTCCACCACATAATGGTTTATTTGCATCTAGGGTACATTTGCGAAAATGATGAAGAAACAACACAATTCCCTACTTTCTATTCCTTTCAGTGAGAGGGGAAAGGGGAGGGTGAGGGAAAGAGAGAGAGAGAGATGTGATGTTGAAAAGCGAAAAAAGAAAATACAGTAAATAAATTCAATTGAATTTTCATTTATTTATGTTATTACATTTATCATGATGCCATCGAGAGAATTGATTCCCAGTTCTACCAATATGTTAAAGCACATACCACATTTCTTCAGTGTTTTGTTTGTATAAGAAAGTGTACTATTGTAGAGAAAACAATAAAATAAATAGAACAGCAATCTCACATTACACTTCCTCGAGATCCAATACCTTTTTCCTCTTCATACCCTCTCGCTGAACCTTCCACAAACATTTAAGAACTCCAATTTCCTGAGCCAATTGCCCATCTCGAAGGATATGATCTAATGGGAAAACACGACCCCTGAAATAAATGGTTTCTCCACGCTCTGTCACGTACGGCTCTCAAGAAGAGCACAGCGCAGATGATCTCCAGGCAGCGAAATCTCCATTACTTTCCCATCATATACTGTAGACTGGGGTGAACAGGAGCACTGGGGTTATTAGGGACAACACTTACACAGTCTGTTGAGATATGTGGTTCATATTTGCTTTCACTTTTTTGTGAATAAATAAGCTATACTTGTAGAGTGCATCTTACAAGAAGCCTTTGTGCACTTTAAGAGATCGACCTCAATTGCTTCTATGTTGCAATTTTATCCCAGGCATTCCTCTCTACTCTGTTTTACTGTGTACACACCTATCTAATCTGTAGTCCTTTTTTTGATCTTCTTTAAAATTGGTTCCAGAATTAATAGCTGTCAGAGATCAATTTCAAAAATATCTATATCATAATCAATGCACCTGCCTTTTCAGATTTTTTCAACTGATAAGATATAAGGCTTGATTTTCCATGTTAATTTTAACACCCTTGATTTCAAAGTAAATACTAACATCTTATTCTCTCTGTAGTACACGCAATATAACAGAGGCCGGGTGTCACATGAGAAAATTTGATATGTGATGGCTTTGAATCCTGATAATATTTCTTTCTCAGGCGTAATTAGCGAAAATTACGGAGTTAGTTGTGTTGGCTGGCATGATATGACAATCCTAGGCGCAAGATCTTGCCCCCCTCTCCCTCCCCCCAAAAGACCCCCATAAAAGCTCATTTACACTTGATTTTTCATTTGATTTTTATTTGATCATCCACTTAAATTAGGGCTAAAATAAGAGGGTATGGTCAAAATATCTTTTGCACTTAGCAAGGATATAATTCTAGCACTGAACTGAACATATCAGAACAGGTTCTGGCACTTCTACACTAATTGGCATCCTTCCTATTCACCCTTTCTCTCTTTCTGTTTATTCTACTTGATCTGTCAAATTTGCTCTTGCTCAAAAGCAGCACAATGGACAGAAAATTTCTCATTCTGAAAGAAAGGTGTTGGGCATTGTTGAAGAGCGCGAGGGGAGTCTGCCAGTATTTCACGCCAGGGCCGAAGTTCAAATGTGCGTGGAATAGTCCCTTGTGCATACACGCTCTGAATAGAATGGTGCGAACCGGATAGTTTGGATAAGAATGACCATCTCTAAACAAATAGTACATGACAATAAAGCCTTCCCCTCAATTACCAGGGAGAAAGGAGAAGTGATATGAAAAATTTCAAGAAGGACTAGCATTATATTACCTAAAACTGTGTTTTTCTTTGTCCAAATATACCCTAAAAATGTTTTGGTCGTCATATCATCCATCTCAATATTTTTGCCCTTATTATAGGTGTAAAATCTTTATGATGCTGGTAGTTTTCGTCTGGAGATGATGAACAATCGTCAGATGATCATTTTTCTTGGAAATGCCTTATATACGTAAGTACTGGCAACAAAATATTAGGAAGACTTGCCAACAGTTCCACAAAATGCACGAGGTCAAAATTGAGAGAAAATACATGTATGACAATAATCTTACTTTTAGCCATTCACTTGTAATGAAAGCCTTGAATTCATACGATTCCTTGTAAAATTCATTTGATAATTTATTGTGATTCATGTGTCTATGATATTATTCTTATACATGTAGTATGATCTAATAATTTTTATGGTGTACTTAATTATAAGGCTTTATTGCCTTCCCTGCTGCCTACACTATTTTGATAGAAAAATGAAATGAAATATGAAAATACTAAAGTGACCTCATGCATATTCCAGAAAGGTGTATATCTGAGAAGGTATATATCTGTATGTCCAAATATTTGAAAAAAATATGCTGATGGGTCAACACAACCCTCGTAAAGCTCCCACACTGCATTGGCACACACATCTAAATTTTACTGGATATCTCTGCAAACTTCCACTTCCCTCGCTGAACAATACGTTTTATTTAGCAAGAGGTTTCCTCTCTCATTGTCCGTCTGGAAATGGCCATACAGGTGTCGCTTTTGTGTTTCTATTTGAGGTATATGGCTTCCTCTGTGGTGGGCAATTGATGTCAAAATGACTGACCCAGATTTGCTTGTATGCAGACGGCAGCCCCCCTAGAACTATCTGTCAGCATGGCTATTCACTTTCTGATGCTTTGTCCATACTGCAGGAGTGTGCCAACAGAAAGTCACATCAATATAATAGGGCAAAAGGGGCACTATTGGATGTTTAATTTCACATGTTTATTCCTTATCTTACTGAAAATGACTTTTCAGATTATATTTCTCATATTCCTATAATTTTATGTGTTTTTTTACTATTTGAGTTAAAAGCAAAAAAAAATCAGGTCTGGCCATTTTCTGAGGGTCGGTTGGTCTTGGGCATCAAAACAATTTTTTTGGCTATATTGGGCCACTCAAAGGAATGTGATCTTCTTCATGTTACCTAAATAAGATATTTTTATGATAAATGTTAAGAGGTATCAAAAGTGAGGGAAAAATCCCTTTCTCACTCTTTCCCTTTGTAAAACCATTCGCCAGAAAGAATCTCACTGAACTGCTTTCCAAATTCCACAAAACCTTGATCCTCCCTACAGGTAGGAACACCAGTTTGAGTCACCTACCCATGAAGCTTATCCATTGGGATATGGAAGAGGACTGTGCATGCTTGGCTTCTCTCTTTTTTCCCCCCAGAATTCACTCAGTATTTCTATGTTTAGTTGAACAAAATACTAATCCTCAAAACTACAAAAGATTTGTTTTCTCCCTTCCTTTCAGAGAAAATCGCCTCTCTATTCTTCGCCAAAGAGTCGGAATAATCATTAATAACTTGGGAACATAATAATGGCATGAGTCATGCTATTTTGGAAATAAAGCCTTTGTGTCATTGACAATTATTGTAAGCCTACGAATCAATCCAAAATGCGTTATAGCCGACTTTTCATGCTGGTAGGAAATTCCGCTCTGCAAACACAACAAGGGATAAAGCATAAACTCCGAGCAGTGGATGTAAAGTGAATTGGAATACTAGCCAAGATCATTCCCATTTTGGAGCCAGAAGGGATGGAAGAAATTTAAGAACTCTTGGGATATAGAGAAGAAGTTGGATATTGCAACTTTCTCATTTCTCATTTCCCAACTTTCTCATTTCCCTACTACCATCACTATTTGAATTTGTTGTTACTGCCAATTCTATCTCAGGGTGACCAAAAAAATCTAGTTGTGATTAGTTTGCTAGGATATGATGTTGTCTCTTGATAGTAGTAATAATAATGATTAAATAATGTTTCGGATCTTAATGTTAAGAGAACTTTCTAACACCAAAAAACTCATTAAAATATAACTTTTTGTCATTTCAAGAAATGTAATACAATCCTCAAGTGAAATGCTCCATAAAAATGACAAAGATCATTCAAGACAATTGATGAGAGCATTCAAAACAGCAACAACTAAAAATGATAAAATCCAGAAATATCACAACATCTCTCCCTGTTATTGTTTTCCAATCCGGTTGAAGAGCGATAATTTTCTGCTGTCCATTTCCCCTGGAGGCACCTCATGACATTTCACGTTGCAAGACAAAAAGCTACATGTACATTAGTTTTATTCTGCATATCCTGTGCTTTGAAATCTCATTCAAAGAATGATTACAGTGATAAACATCTTTTGACAACAAACTGCAAAAGTTTAGATATACACATATATCGAGAATTCACCTTTCTAAATCATTATTAATTTTCTATCTACATATAATTCCCTTTTTCACTCAATAATTATTTTTAAATTGAGGAAAAATACTCATAGCAGTACACTAAGAAAGGTCTATTCCTCATGATGTGGGTGGGTACATATAGTTATGGAAGAAGCTCCAATTACAGGGAAGGTGTGTGTGAAATTTCTTTATTTCTCACTCTGGAATACAGATGTATCATTATGTGTCTTACTTATGCACATGCATGTGTTACGTGGGCTACAGGTGATGTGTTTCAAGCAAACAGTTTCGTTGTTGACAAGGGATGGTTAGGGGGGATGTTGAAGATACAGTATGAGGAGGCGCAGAGGCATTGTGGTGTAGTGGTTCTGACTCTCGCCTTTCAACCAGAGGAATATAGGTTCGAATACCACTTATGACGTTAATTTCCTTCAGCAAGAAATTAATTTGCATTCTGCTGCACTCAACCCAGGTGAGGTGAAATAGTACCTAGCAGGGATATTTGTTTCTTGAAATGCCTTGTGCACTGGTGTATGCCGGGATACAGCCAGGGTCATAATATTGCAAAAGCGTCTTGAGCACTCAGCAGAGTGGATACTTGTGCTATATAAATCTAAAAAAAGATGTGTAGATATAGTTAATCAGCATTGAATGCTTGAGCTTGCCTCTCACAATTACTGACAAAATTACCAAAAATCCACTATTTTGACTGAATGATATTGAATATTAACAGAATAAAGTGGTGGAATGCAGTGAGGAACACAGATTTCTCATTGATAATAATAGCAATAGAATTGTAACAATTTTTTCTTCCTTAACATCAAACTTTCTTCGGGAATATGTATGAGTATCACATTACTGACCAATTGGAAGCTTGAATTTCCAAGTGTGAAATGACCTAGTTTTCAAAATTTCGGGATGTATTTAGAGTTTCTACATATCCATCTGTCAATATGAACCATATATGGCAGTCACATTGTTGATTTCCCGTGGGAATAAATATTCATAACACTTTAGAGAATGGGTTTCTACATCTTCAGCGCCAATAGTGTAACTCCAAGGGAGAAGCATTTGACAGCGTTTGTCAAGATCATAAAACCATGAAATTGTCTGTGGGGCGAGACCGAAATTGAAAAACAAAACCCCGGGACAGATGCGCAAACTGAACTTGATCAGCTTTTCATATTGCCTCTGGAGATAAAATGAATTCCTCGCCGGGATTGCGTTTCGACTGGAAACAGTCGTAATACGTCCTGTGTTTGCCCAAGCACTCTCCAATCAAGAATGCCATCATTCCACATGCCAGGCAAGGAGATGAAATTAATTTGTCTCCAGAGCGCGCGACCTGGGGTTCCCAAAAAAGGCATAAAACCTACCCAAATCACTATTTTTTCTTTCAACTCCATGATTTGGGCAAATATTCATGGGCACGGCAGGGCTGTCTTTAATGCCGAGAGCGTTGCCTAAAGCGCCTTGATGGGTAGAAACAGATCAATGCTCCTGTTTTGTTTGCACAACGCCTCCTTGGCCCACCTCCGAGGATTGCAGCCCTTCTTCCAGAGAGTTTCGTACATCCCCTTTGGGTCATCTACAACAAGCCATTCAAGTCTCCACTCAAGACCACACGTCGCTTAAGCGTTTTTCGACTGGCAGGGTCTGAGTGTGTCTTTGTGTGTGCAAGAGCATGGGTGGATGGCTCTACGGGCAACCCAATTAGGACCGGTTAATTGGGTCATGCAATTTTAATGCATGGCGAGGGCAAAAGAGCACTTCATTGACATCTCTATGCTGCACTTTCTGTTCTGTTTCATTTACCTGTATGTATCTATATTTTTTATGCAATTTTAATTCTGAATGAGTGATGCATTTTATTGCATAATTTAAATGCAAGCCTGAGAATGTACATGTACATTTAAGATTGGTAGTAACGCAACAGATGCCATTACCACTCTTTCTGGTTTAAATACACTTAAAATAGAGTTTCAGGTTCAAATGACCATATTTGAGCAAAGAAATTAGATTTATATTAAAAAAAAATTGGTTGGAAGTAACCATATCCGATTTGTGATACATCATATTTTAAGTCTTCCTTTGCATGAAACCAATAGAATAAAAATGAAAGTATACTTGATAATCAAACTAACAATGTAAGACTGGTTTGAAAAGTACTAATTACAAGTCTCTTAAGTATCTTCCCTCTATAGCACACACAAAAAAATAATATGTCGGACTATGTTGTTGACTGGTTGGAATGGCAGAGCCAATTTTCTCATCTTTACCTATTCATTACTCTGTCAATTAACATTTTCTTTTTGAAACATTGAGCACTTACTATCCATTTGCAGTTTTAAGCATTCGGTGCCAGGTTTGTTGAATTGTCCAAACATTTGCTCTCTGTTCGCGACAAAAATCATATGCAACATTTAACTTCAGCACTATACATACGAACACATATCATACTCGTACAATAAAATCTAACACATTGATAGAAGATATCAATTCATCAACCCGATGTGCGAATATAACAAGACATATCACAGCTCCTTTCATAAGACTGCTGACGGCATTGAGAGAACCTGAAGCATTCGCGGCATGTCGTCGCTGTTTATGGATGTATTTAAACAGAAAAATAGACAGTGCGCTACCATACCCCGCTACAGGGAAAAGGTCACGTGTTAATAAATATTTCTACATCTCCTACGACAAGCAGTAATAGGAAATTGATTGCAAGTTATAGAGTAAGATGAACCTGAAACAAAACAGTATTCATTTCTCGGTTATATCAAGTGGCGACGGAAAGGAGAATTGTATTGATATGGCGCCTGACTAGCAAGGATAGTACTAACAATATGAAGAATTGTAAGGATGTTTGTTCTCATGCAGACAAGACGTTGATTTCAATATTTCAAGGGTTTACAGTTTCATAGAACTTTTTACATTCATACATATGCCAACCCACAAATTGGAACGAATTTTACGTTTCGCTGAAGGTTTGCCCTTTTAAGAAAATGAAAAATGCCAATGCCTAGTTATTGCAAAATAAGCTATTAATCTGAACCTTCTTGCAACATTCGAAATGAAGAGGCCCAGAAAAATGGAGAATGATTAAAATACAGGGAGACATTCTTGAAAGCATTATTAAGAATAGGGAAAATATGATGGAAAAATATGATGGCAAAAAGTCAAATTGTCCAACAGAAATACATATCATTCAATATTTTCTTGGTTACATCTTATGTTATTGTTTGAATGCTTTACCGCCTTTAAAATTGCGATGGGACATTAATGAGGTGCAGAATTAGTTCTCGTTGGCAGATCTAACCAAAAGACAGTAAACACAGAGACTTTCTAAACATCACACTCATGAAATAGAAGGTGATAACTATATTTTCACGAATGTGGATTACTTGCAAAATGTGTACATCAACAATTCAAACTAAAGACTTTAATAGCATCATACTAAACTGCAAAGTGAGCAAATTTCTGAATATTCATGCAGTTGACTCTTGCCACATTTCATAATACTCATGAAAATGTCTTGTTTTGCAGGACATAGAATAAACCCACATCAGCACTCACCAATATTGTCTAGTTTATGTAGATTTGGTAATAACCTGAGGACCGTGGCTCTGTAGTTTTCTCCTGCTGCACAGGGGTTGTCCGCCAGCCAAAGTACCCGAAGCTTAGGCAGATTCCTCAGGTACCAAACCTCTGATAGTGCAGCAATACAGTTTCTCCTCACATACAGCTCTGTCAGGTTTGAGCAGAAGCTGAAGTCTTCTAGCGTTGTGATGCTGTTCACGCTCAGGCTTATGACCTCGATGTTGGGCATCTGCTGGAATATGGACACCTGAATTGGGATGAAATTTGAAAGAGCAAGAATAATTAAAGCCACTAAATATGCCTTGCACATTATCCTAAAAGTATCATTTAAACTGCTTCAAATGATGGAGCATAAGCTAATTCTTTTTAGCATTGTGGTGTTGTTTATGCTCAAGCTTATGACCTCAATGTTGGGCATCTGTTGGAATATGGACACCTGTATTGGGATGAAATTAGAAGGAACACAATGATTTGAGTCAAATATTGACCATTTTGCACTTTCGTACTGTACAGTTTGGTCTATGCAAGACCAAATTCTGTGCAAAATTCTATGCAAGACAAAATTCTAAAAACCAATATTGAAGGACTCTTAGAACAAAGCCATGCAGAAGACAAGTTATTTGTATCGTGTTAGTCTAATTGGAAAAGACTCTTGTGACCTTCGAGAATCTCAACATAAACAAAGTGCACATGTACATTATTTCATTGTGTTTTCATGGTGTTTTTTTAATTAATGAACTAAAAAGGTCAAGTATTCATACATAACCAGAAGTGTTGATACTCATATGTTGGGATCTCTTTATTTATGTTATTTATGTTTTAATTATTTTTCAAACAAAATCCAATGAAAGTAAATTCCCTTATCGATCATTATTCAAATTATCACAACATGTACTACAAAACAAAGCCATTCAATCAGCCTACATATAGGAGGCTAAAGTGCTTAATCGTTTGCAATCTTCTTGTTTGCCAAACAACCACACAGAGGTTGCTACACTAACATCATGATCGAAAGTTCATCTCGCCAAGATAAGCATCAAAGATTCATAAACTTCGTCACCGCTAAGATCCTTCCACTTGAGAACAGCTTCCAATATTCAATGAAAACAGCCAATTTCACACGTTTCCCCGGTGTGTACATTCCGGCATAAATAACTTACACTGGGTTGCAATGCATCATTCTACCTGCCAATTCCCAGGACAGGTAAACCTCGCAAAGGAGATTCGTCATACCATATTTTTTTGTCAGGTCAATCTTTACTAAGATCAAAAGACTGCATGATGGCCAGTAAGTGTCCGCAGATGCCTTTTCATAAATTTGCTGTTAACTATCCATACCACAGACCAAACACATTATGATGAGATATTGCATTGTAATAGTATACTAATTTTGTTCATATGATGGGATTTAAATACAGTTAAAAAGAATACAGGAAAAGGAAATTACCTTCCTATACCTCATATTTCTCAAGTCCATATTTAAGTTTCACTAAATAGTATAACTTGTAAATCTTTTTTTGGTCTGAATTTTCTAGCATCTAGGGTGTTATTGTACAATTGAATAACTTAAAGGGACAAATTCTTGCATGAAACACAATGTATGTCTTCTTAGTCAGAGAAAAAGCTATCTTATGTAGATGTTAAAGTATTATCTAGGCCACAAATTATTTTAAGAATGATTCAGACCTAACAAGCAGTCTAACGCTGATGAAGAATTCCATTTGTATGAACATCCTTTACTACATTGCACAAATATAAATCTTTATAACCTTATAAATGCTCTTCAGCTTGGTGTAGGAAAGTTGCAATTGACTGTCATGAATCCGCATTGACCAATCACAATGCCTGTGACATGCGCATCTTCTGGAAATGCAAACTTTGCCTGCAAGCCATTCAAATTATTGTGTTATTTAACCATTGATTTGTAATTGATCAGAAGTTGGTTGTTATTTTCTTCAAGCATCTCCTTTCAGTGCACTTGAGTTCACAATCGATAGTATCCTGTACTGAACATCTATAAATTTGCTAAAGTATCATCATGAATGAGGAAAACTAAATTGAATACTTCGAATCTTCAAAATTTCCCCACTCCATTCTGAAGGTGTGGGATTGTATAGCGAGCCAGCCGACGCCTCATGTTCCAAAGCCGATGAATAAGTCAAGAAGGACTCCTGAACTATTTACAGAGGTGCCAAACCCACCACTCCCAAAGGCTCAGGCATCGGTCTTTGCCATGCCCCAAATAGGCTTCACATAAATTATTGCCATACAAGTAATGCTTTAAGGGCAGATTAGTAGATGAATGTTATAAATGTTCGAAATCACAGAGTTTGTTAAACATGCATATTACATGAAGCAAACATTGGAACAAATTCCTCGGGTAGTGACATTTATCAATTTGCAATTGAAGGGAGATAGATGAGTTTAAAAATTCATAAAATGACTCTAGAGGAATTGGATTTAGAATGTAAATGTCAAACAAGGAAATTTCATGGGTTGTTCATTTTCACTTAATTTAGTTGTCTAAATCACTCTTCCTCATGAAGAATTAAATAATGTATATTATGCAGAATTTTTTGCTGGGGCTTATTTTGGATAATTTTGCAACCATAAATTCATGAAGATTTTTACTAATTAGAATGCCCATAGACTTCGGCACAACAATCTTTAAAAATGTTAAAGTAGCAACCTACTTTTATATAAATATGTCTGAAATTCAGTGAATTAACATAAACATTTATTTAAGTTAAAATACTGCTTTGTACACTAAGTTACTAAAAATTACATAGAGGAATATTTTAATTCTGGCCATTCTCCTTATGGCATCATGAAGAGTCCAAAAGAATGAAAAATAGACATGATTAAGAAGATGTGAAAAGATCCTCTAGGATAAAGTATAAAATGTTCTCGCTTTTTCAACTTGTGACATCTGTCAAAAGTCCTCTTAACGTGTCATACTTCTTCCAAGTACCATCTGCTAGTCGCTTAACGACTCTGAATCCAGGGCATACAGAGTCGTAAATCTTCTTTAGATATGAAAATATGCTCTTGTTTTGATACTTGATAAGAATTTCAAACTGTACTTGAAATGTTTTATGACACCCTCTTCTGTTGTTTTGTGACCAATTGAGATAAATGTTTGTGCATCTTTGTTTATGGCAATGTGTCATTGTTCACACTCTGCGAACCTAGAGAATGGCCAGGATTATCAACATATGTCTCACAGGAAACAATATTTGGGGATGTTGTATTCAAAAGTTGAGAAAGTAACCATCTAAAGAGACAACTTACGAAAGACATTGATTTGATTTGATTTTTGTTTTATTTCATTATTGATTCATCTATCTATTTTTCCATCCAAAATAATATAAAAATAACATAAAGAGCTATTATTGTCAGATAAACAACTCCCAAATCTTTTGATGTTAAAAATGTATTACCTATTGCAGAATGCTTAAAAAAACGAAACCCCCCAGAAACATTGAGTTATACGTGTAATGAAATTCTGTGCTATGAATTTCTGTGCTAATATTTGCATAAAATTGTATTCTAAAATGAGAACCAAGTGTGTGTCATACAGCCATTTGAGTACCCCACTCCAACCATGCAGTAAATAAAGCATTAGGATAACAATTCAATTGAGAATAATTTTAAAAAAAAAACCAACAACTGAGCCAAATATGTTCACATGAGCAGGGGCACATGGTTCTTATTACTATCATGCTTCTTCTTATGATAAAATATTCTGATGAGCCGTTTGGTGATTCAAAATTAAATTTCTATCCTCGTACATATTCTGAAAGTTTGGCATCTCTGCACCATGAACCAGAAAACAGTTTTGCTTCATTCTAATTATGAACCTACGAAATCAATGTTCCAAGGTACTTACACAAGCAAGTGTGAGTAAGTACAGGGTGTGTAAATATTGGCCTTCCACTCCTATTACATTACAAGTGTAAACACTCGAGACACACTTCAAATAACACATTGGTTACTTTTCCCCTCTCTACCAGTCTAGGTAGACATTCCATGGTCGAAATGTGCAGGAAATTGATTTGTAACAGTTCGGCAACAAAATATAGTTTGGACGCCTACGAAAGATTTTTTTGAAAAATTGCATTGATTGGTTGGGAAAAGTTTTCTCTATCCTTTTCCCTATTTTGGGGGAACAGGAGGAAAGTAGATTTAGAATTGAGTAAAAAGCCTTGATAAATATGAAAATGACTTGTCAGGTTTCATTTCACAGGCTCATGAATAATGTTATTAAAATGAATTTTCTGGTTATATTTCAGGTTATATTGTGATTTTATATAATTTTACTGTGATCTACTTCCCAATTTGAATATAAAAAGGGTCAGGTGAGGCCAATTTCAGAAGGTCAATCGGTTGAGGGCATCCTAACATTTTCTTGTATTTGCCTCATTACGAGAACAAGGTACGTATTGATTTTAAGAAAATCAAGCTTGATGCAGAGTATTATGAAGACTATATAAAGGGACAATTAGTAATGGGCGGTGATAGAAGGAAATTAGGACAGATGTTGGTTTGAGAGAATCATAGCTCATGAGAGCTAATGTGTTTTCCCCTGCCTTGAATAGAATTGAAGAACATCTTTCATTTTGGAGTGAGTGCATCACATACATAGGCCTACATCTTGGTTCTATAGGCAAACATTGACCCTAAACTACACTTCACTTGAATTGAGCGGAGGAGTTTTAAGTCTTCTAAATACACATGTATAAATAAGCTCCTCATACTCCTTATATTCCTCATATTTCAGGCAATTCTTCCACTAAGGTATATAATTGTGTCCATTTAAATATAGAAAATGAGGAAAAAAGTGAAATACATGTACTTACATCTGTGAGACCTCCACCCCTGCAGATAGGATAAAAGAAAGAGAAAAGGGAAAAAATACAATTAGTCATGATAATTACATGTTTATGCTTTCATTTCAGGTGCAATGAAATAACATTTAAAAGATGACACACACTTCTGCCCCCATGAGTGAACAATGAGGGGGGGGGGGGGAGCCTTCGGGAGTGCCATGTATACCTGTATTTTTTTTCACTTGAATACAGAAGGTGTCAAAGGTGTCAAAGATTTCTCTATTTTTTTTTCAACATCATGTGACAACCATTTCCAAGATATTCTAATCAAATAATATGGAAAAGACTGTCATTAACATACTTTAGCTCCTATAACCATGCCTGAAAAAAATATTCCAATTTTCCATACTCTTTGAATATGGACCTACATGAGGGCCTATGAATGACACAATATATGATTTATTTTGACATCAGGCACGTAAACTAGAATTCCCCAATGATTTAGGTTCTGATTGCTATCTAACAATCAATAATGTACATTTGTGTTTCTGGTTCAAAGGTCAAATGAGAAAAAATGGTGAATTTTTAAAATGTTTTCTCAGCCCCTGGACATTTTTTGAATGGCTTTGAAATACATTAAGACATCCATCATGATCCCTTTCTGTTGTATTGCGCATTTAACATAATTCCACCTTCATTCTTTTGTGTTTAGATTATGTGGAATAAAAGTATTTGATTCAATGGGGTGTAACTGTGGGAGTATGTGGAATAAAGCTTATGATTCAAAGGGCTGTAATTGTTACAACCTTTCACAGAATCGAAAAAAAAACAGGCAAAAGAAAAATAGAAATTCTATTTTTGTCTACATGTAAATTATAGCAACTCGTGAGGTGCAAAAATTGGATAAAAGAGGCGGACTGTAAATACGCACAAAAATGCAATGCTCACTCCCAGGGTTAGATGGAAGTTGAATGTAGACTGATAAGGCCTTATTCTGATGATTTATGACGAGCGATATTTCACTTCGTAATAATTGGAACGGTTTTCATGCCGTTATCCAGATAATGTTTTGCTGAACACAATAGAGGAAACATTTTTACAGTCATTTTTCATATCATTTGTCATCGCTATCTCACTGCCATGGATAGCTTTTGACTTTCAATTCACTACATTTTTTTTCACATTTCAACTCCTCTGGTTCTTCAGATTTTCATACATGATGTATCTCTTCTCACTCTCTCTCTCTCTCTGCATTTTCTATTTATCCTTTTCTCCCTCCCACTCTCTTGTCATTCCTTTTCCTCCATTCTTTTTCTCTCTCCTCTCACATTCTCCCTCTAATTCTTTGAGCATAACTGTTTCCCTCCCTTTCCTCTTTGCTCCACTGATATTATTCTTCTGTTTCTACACTTCTATTGCCCACAAATAAAACTGTGCCTTACATTCTTCTCCCTCTCCTTCACTGTAATTGTATTAGACTACTTTTATATCAAGGTTCCATGTATGAAACAGCTTTTTTCATATGAAAATGGAATATTATATTCAACAGAAACTACCTGTACAGATCAAACCCTGTTCACATCTATTTTTCAACTTTAACTATTACACAGTTCCTGGTTTCAAAAATCCACCTTGCGAGATGGATAATTTCAAAACTAGTTTGGAAGTACAGTCCAAAGGCAATTTCATTACAGTTTGTACCATTCACATCTCTCAATAAACTAGTTTTTATTTTAAACTGGTTTGTATTAAAGTAGGTCAGCGTCATAGGTGTGAATCGGGTCTTAGTTTGAAAAGCAGGCACTTGTCCCATCATAGGTACTCTAATTCATCATTCTACTTCATAACTTTCTCATGCGAACGTTTGCCTTTCTTATACCATGCAGGCAATGCCGGAAAGCACAGTTCATGGCACGCATTTTAATTAAAAGACAGACCATTTAAGAATTATGGCTTGTGGTATCTGGAAGTTGAACCTGTAAATTTTGTTCTCAGGGTATTATGACTGGCTGAAGAAGTGCAATATTGCAGATGGTAGCTAGTCTAGAGCATAAGCCTTCTGAGTTAAGTATGGAGGACAAAAGTGGAAAATGATGCAACTCCATTCACTTTGAATTTGTTTGTTTGTCAAATGGTGCGCTCATAAACTAGTTTCATAATTTTGTTTGTAATTAATTCTTGACTGGCGATAAAATACTGGTCATTCTAAATAGGGGGAGCAAGAAATCTAAGATTTCAACAGCAAATCTCTTGCAAAGTAAAAAGAAGCATTTTGATTCATGAATGTATGTACTTCGAAATGAGATGCTCAACTGGTTGACAATCAACTGCAATTGTCAATTCCAACAAACCCCACGATAATGATGTTAGGGTCTTATCACATGTTGAACTGTGAAAAGTCTGACAAAATTTATTGGAGGAATGCACTATTTTTCAATGGAAAAAAATTAATGAGAACAAAAAAACAATGTTGGGTCATCGTCTGTGTAGGCATATGCATTTTCTATAATCAACCAAGGGCAAAGGATTGTGGTGTCACGAACATGTATGAAAATAGGCTAACACAAATTTCTTAAATGTCTGTTTATTTGACACAGTCATGAAAATAACTATTAGCAAATACATTCTGATGCACCTAATGCACATGGATGAGTGAGTGAATCTATCAATCCTCACACTACCCAAACTCAATCATAAGCCCGGAGATCCACGAATATAGCAATCGTATTACTCGCTGCCAGGCTGAAACGGAGGCCAATCGGGGATGTATCATAGACAGAATGTATCTGCAATAACAGCCGCAAGGCTTGGGCAATTTAATTTCAGGCGCGCTTGTCGTAAGTGAAGAGGACTTGCGACGGGTTTGATTGGGTAGGCTTAATTAAAGAGAGAAGGGAGGTGGGATCTGCTTGCATATAATTATCCTACTCGAATCGTTCAAAGTGTGTGTAGGAGTTCACAAAGTTCAAAGAAGTTCACAAAGTTCACAGACCTTTTAGAGTTACAGTTTTTTATGTTTTGGGAACATTTTCACATTTTAAGATGTAGCTACATGCATCCTCAGTATTTGTAAAGATATATATGAATGTACATCAAACAAGTAGAAATCTTTGCAAGGCCAGGGACTGCTAAGTATAATGTTCCATATAAATATAAATGTGCATTCAACTTTCTATGGGGGTGTTGTTCAAAAGTTGCAGGTGATCGAAATGTGGCAATCAAAATCAATGTTTCATGCGAGTCTTGTTTAATATGCATACCATGCGAGAATGACAATGCGCGTCTCAATGTGCAAAGTTGCAGTTGATTTTGAACAACACCTCTTTCATCCTGTAATACTATGTGATAAATATGTTATTTTAGATGAATCTATTCAATTCAATCTAATTCAATTAAATTCAATTTACACCAATTTCTTGCAAGCCAATGTCAATTCATGTCACTATTGTTTTGTTTTCTTTTACAGTAAACCTTTATTTTGACAAAATGCATCAAATCCAAACCAGACAAGTAGAATAGACCGCATTGTGTGAAAGTGGTGCATAGCTATCCACTTAGAGACCCAACGAGCAAAGCAGTGCCCTCGTTAAACTATGAAAGTACCATTGAGAACATGTTATTGTGACATTCGATTGCAATCAAGGATTCTTCGCTAGAGCTTCGCCACACTGATCTACTCTCACAAAATAGGTGTAATGACTTCTCATATCATTACACACAGAGTTTTCAGGCTGTTGAACGAGGAGGAAATATAAAAAGAAGGTGAAGAAGACGTAGAAGAAGAAAAGGGAGAAGAAGAAGAAAGAGGAAAATAAGAGGAAAAGGAAGATGCAGTAGAAGACAAAGGAGCAGAAGAAGAAGAAGAAGAAGCAGAAGAAGCAACAGCAGAAGAAGTAACAGCAGAAGAAGAAGAAAAGGAAGAAGAAGAGCAAGAAGAAGAAGAGCAAGAAGAAGAGCAAGAAGAAGAGCAAGAAGAAGAAGAAGAAGAGGCAAAAAGGCAGGCGCAGAAGATGAACATTGATAGATAAGTTGACAGAGCACTAGTCGTGCAAACCAGGTAGGGTCCAAGGTTCACATCTAAGTCAGCTCAAAGTGATCTCACATTCTTTTTCCATGGTCATTATTAATATTTGGCATTGCTAATTTGATGAATCAGTAAGAAATTGTACTCCGTAAATGCTCCATGCCAATAAAGAGAATGATTTTTAATTTTTATGGAGTACAATCATCTATAGCATTTGTCAAGATCTATTTTTCCTCCACGCTTTTATTGTGTTCATCATCGTACAAGCTGTAAATGTGAATTGTTTTACATTCCAAAGTGGCAAAAACTACCACAGATTTGTAAAAAAAATACTAAATGTGTGGATCATCATATCTGGTTGTGGATATCAAATCTTCAGTTAAATGATCTGGGATCAACCTTACATGGAGTCAACACTCAAACGTGGCTTCCAGTACGTAGGTTATCCAAAACAAAAAGAAAATGAAGAAGAAAAAAGGATCAGGTGGAAGAAATTTCTAACAGGTCAAGTTACAATCTCCTGCCCAGATCGGCCTTACAGTGGGAATTCTGCCCAAATCTAGCAGAAATCTCCACAGATTGTAGTCCGCTAATGATCCATGGACAGGGTCTATGAACTTCATGTAAGCTATACATGAACTTTGGCACAAAAAAAATGTTTGGATGCCCTCCACTGACCAACCCTTAACTTTTTTTTGGGGGGGGAGGGCGGGTTGCTTTTCACTAAAATTGGGAAAATACGCAGTAAAATTATCAATACAGCTAGTAATGGTATTATTCGAATCTTTTCTCTCTTTCTTTTTTTTTTTTTTTTTTTTACTATTCATCCCCTTTTTGAACCTCCTTTTCCTGATGAATTGTTTTATACATAGTGTTAATAAGCAATGAAAATAAAACTTTTTCTGACCAACTGACGCTTTTTTTTCTAAAAAGATATTCTTGGGCATCCAAACAAAGTTTCTTTTGCCCAAGGTAGAGTACAGTAAGAGCTTTGGAATTCCTCCTGACATCAAGCTCTAGTCTGATATCCAGATAGTGGTTCTGAATAATCTCTTAAAAAACCCATATTTCATCTCCTTAAAAAGAGACACTGCGCAAAGTGTGTCGCTATGTCAGTACAGAATTATCCTACCGAAAACACGACTTCAAGCTCCTAGTTAGAAATTGGCATCAGCATATCATCGAAACTGAATTAGTTTACAGAATTGATCAAAAGTCTTAGATCTAAGACTAGAGTTAGGAAGAAAGGGGGAGGGGCAGGAAGGATAGAACCAGTGGGGGTCAGGGGAGAAACCTGGCCAAAGCCTTGACCTTAGCTGACACTGGATGCAGGTGCCTTGGGGATTCCGCTGACATACATATACACTGGTTGCACTCTCCCAAGCAAGTGGTTCCATCTCCCTGGTTCCACTATGTACATAGTATCTATGGTTCCACTATATATTGTAAGAACGTACATATATATTTTAGACCTACGATATGGACATATGATGCACTCTAAATTCTCCCACTTGATTCTCCGTGCTGTTGAGTCTCATATCAAAGAGGTAATACAAATGTGATTTACTTCAGAAGTCAAATACCCATACCCTTAAAAAGAACTACCAATATGATAAGATTTGATGAAAATGTAAGATTGGAATAATCAAATATCATATTTCACCCTCCACATAAAAAAGATGGGAGGTATGAGCAATGTATAATCTCAAGAGTTACCCTACGCCTTCAGAAAATCAATAGGTCCATCCACTAATCTATTTATTACCTGAGCAGGTGTATTATTCTATACATAAAATGACTCATTATTTGACAATTTTAATGAACAAGCAAACTTTTAATGACATACAAAATCGTTATGGAAAAATTGATTATCTTCTAATTAAAGGATTGAATCCTCCTTGAAAGTTCTTTGAGGTGTATAATTTATTGATATGAAGTGGGTCGTGTGAATATGACCAATAGGTATGTGCTCCAACAACCCACCCATGCATAACTGGAATCCCTCTCAATATATCCTATTTCTCAGCAACCTTTCGGAACTCTACATCTGCAATTGCACAACAGCTCTCAACAAAGGCCCATAAATCTGAGAAAACGTTGGATTATCATGAAATTGATACGCGAACAAGAAATATAGACATATTTCCAGATCCAGATAGCCATGAGAAATTTCCAAGTTCCATCAGAAAAAAAGTTAGAAAGGTCACATCACTCTGCAAACCAGCGCTGTACCAATTTTGCAGTCTCTCCGTGATATTTGAACAAGACGAGAGGGAAAGAGAGGAGCTAAAACAATTTTAGATTGTTTAAGAATACAAGTATGTCACCCCTATGTACATATTGAGTGAAACGCACTAGACATGTATCTTGCCAATTCCTTCTCAAATTGAATTTTCGGAGAAGAATTGGTTTGGCCTTTTGCAGCCATGACATTTATCCATCAAAGTGCTTACATGGTAATATGCGTAATATTGGCTCGATCTATTTTCTTTTGTCAGGGTCTCATGTTATGTTGACGAAATGAGAAGGCGCTTTTGTCATGCATGCACGATTTACATTGTAAGTGGATCGTGAGATAATGCACAGTTCAATCATATACAGTAGATAATCAGTTGAGTATGGTATAGATACTGAACAATTATTCCTGTGTTCATAAAGAAAATAAATTCTTGGAATCAAATTATCAGACTCGAATCACGAGACAATCATTAGACAACTACATGTAACTACAAATTTGGTTGAACAATTTTTAAAAATCAAAATGATAAATCTGAACTATTATTCTTGTGAAATTCTTCTGAAGTTTATTCTTGGCATCAAATTATCAGATTCAAATCACAAGACAATCCAATGATTGACAACTATACTCATGGGCCTACAAACCTCAATGGTTTACTATTGGACTCAAATTTGGTTGAACAATCTTTTCAAATCAAGATGATATTAATTCTGAACTACTATTCCTGTGTTAAAAAAGAAAATCAATTCCCTGAGCCGAGTTATTAATTCATAATCATTAGACAATTAAAATATTTTGACTACTCATACTACTCATGAGACCATCAACATCATGGTTTACAGCTGAATTTTTAGTAATCACCAACTTTGAAATGATAATAATGGTAATATAATAAGTTCAATTTTATACAGGAAACCACATCGACCACGAAAACCACAACCAAGAGGAAAAAGATGAGAACTTATCTGGGGATATCAGCCATCATACTATGAAACTGTAATCTGCTTTTCTTAAAACTGTGAATAATTTTGTGGTGATTACTTCTTTAAAAGGAGATTAAAAGGAAAAGAAATGCACATCACAGACCAATGGGGATCAATTCTTGGAGCATTCCCTCATTACTCTTCAACTCGGAATGTTTCAAAGAAGAGTAATGACTAATGTAACGGGTATTGATTCTAAATAGGAATAAGAAAAACATCTGTATTAAGCAAATCTACGAGTATTGATTTTGTATTTCGGAGCATTGTAGATTTCTATTCCATGCAATAAATTTCTGTTCCATGCAATAAATATATTAAAGGAGGTAATTAGCAACAAATAACAATTTTGCTATCTTATCGACAGATAGATATATGCCTTCTCATAAAAAAATCATTACTTCAGATTTTATTAGAGTAACCTTCTTCAATATTGATTTCATGAATATTCAATTTGATTATAAAAAATCACTTTCTTTGAATAACATTGTCAAATCAATCATGAATGGACATGGAAAGCATCATGAAAACCTTTCACATCAACGTGCTATTATTCAGTCAACCCATCTCAATACCACGGTCTTTGAATCATGAAAAGGGTTGTTGGGTCTGGCCCACAGCGTGAAAGCAGCCCCATCAATTGTTCCCAAAAGATTAGAAGATGTTTGGTCCACAGAGACCGTAGTATTAAGAAAGACGGCTAACAATTAGCTGGAGGATTTCAATCGTCTTAAAATTCTTTGCAGCTGATTGCCCTATTTTACCCTCAAACTATCGTCCAGTCGCTAATGAATAGTTTTGTGGGAATGAGGTTGACTGATGTTCCGCAAGTCGAAACAGACATGATGGGATTATACAATGTCACAGTTTTGAACGGAGTTGATTTGTAGACAAGAGAGGGAGGGATGGAAAAGACAGATTCAGGGGGATAGTGATTCAGGGGGAGTCTGATCCTGGGGTAGATTTAATAACATAGCCTGCACTCATGAGGTGTTGTAAGAAAGTTGTGATTGAGTGCATGTGTAAACTAATTTGCCTTACCAAGAAATTATTATAGTAGAACTATAATAATAATAAACTATTATTAAATCCCTTCACTAATGCTTGGTATTGTAAGTGAACGTGATGGAAGCCATGAGTGTAGCAATGTGAAACTGAGCTGGTGATGACTTTATAATTTTCTTGTGATACAGACATAAGGGATATTTGTAGAAACTTTGCTATCAATTGCAAATCAACTGCAAATTGGTTGAAACAATTACTATGATTGTGGCATGCCGATCACAAGCAACTTTCTACAAAACCAAGTTGACAAAATGGAGGAAGAGAAAAGAGGTTGAGGGAAAGAGTGGAGGGTTAAAGATGATGAAGTGAGGACATTAAATCAGTCAATTCATCCCAACTTTACTGAATTCTTCCTTAACTAAATTCCCATGTGGAAATAAACCAAATTACCCTGAAAATAATTGATTTACATGAACTTGGATTGATCACTCGAATGGGACATTTAATGTCATTTACCAAGAAAGAATCGGAGCCTTCATTCTTTCCTCGCACACATCAATGTGTCAAGTGGAAGCGCTGTGGTGTAGTGGTCATGACTCTCGCCTTTCAACGAGAGGGTCGTAGGTTTGAGTTCCACCCATGGCGTTAATTTCCTTCTGCAAAAAATTCATCCACACTGTGCTGCACTCAACCCAGGTGAGGTGAATGGGTACCTTCTAGGAATATTCATTCCTTGAAACGCCAAGTGCACTGCGCTGGTGGCTGCCGGGCTAAAGCCAGGGTAATAATGCTGCATTAATTGTAGAGCGCGTAAAGACCTTTATCAGAGGTAATTAGTGTTATATAAGAACTGCATATTATTATTATGATAAGTATAGGCACATAGGGGAATTACTCTTCCTCGATTTTTTTCTAAATACAGAAGTAATGATCCTAATTTTGCTCATGATTCAAAAGTTTAATGGAGAAATTCAGGAAAAGATCCATGACTTCTAATTGCTTCCTTGAATGGGCTTTTCAATTTCTATCAAATGGTGTTGCAAGAGTACATATCAAAGGAAGGAAAAGAAAAGGAAAGGATTTAGTTTAGAGGCGTGTATCATTCAATTCTGAATATTTACGCCAGAAGATGAAGAGAGAAAGAGGATCGCCATCTTAACGTCTCCATCCGAAAGACGGTATGCGACCAGGCTTCGAACCCACAGGCAGGAACTAATGACTGTCCCAAACAGCTTGATTCCGGGCGCACGCAACGGTGCCTCAGTCAAAGAAGCAACATACAGACATTTTATAACTTGGGTAAACTGAAGAAATTATATGACCATTATGACCACTATCAGCAGACTAACTTTAAGAATATGTTGACAAAGAGGGTGGAAATCAAAACAATTTTCACAAATAAAAGAGAAAATACATCTATGCCTATAACTTGGTTGGTCAATTATTGCTTTTGATATAGCATATTGCTGGATCTTCATTAAAACGTAGATCAGCATCTAAAGGTCAGGTTTAATTTGAATCAAATTTAATTTATTGGCTCTTCTACTTATCGGATAATGGGATTCCATATTTTATTTATGAAATATATTAATACCAATTGAAATGAAATTGGAAAGAATGTATATATCTAGAAGTATTCTTCCAGACGATCATTTGTATTTCCTATCTGTAACCACAATCACTTTGAACCATCATGTATGGCAGGGCTGGCTTGCAATAGGAGAGAAGTCACAAAGTTCAGAGTCATTCATTTCATGGAAATATCATCTTTTCAGTCTTCTGTACTTGGCTGCAGCTCATTTAATACAACGCAAACAACAAAATAAGCCCCAAGCCAAAGCTTTGTGCTATCATAAACTACACAAAAGCCATTAAAAAAGCAGCACTAGCCATTTCCGCACAGATATTTGGCCTAAATCCCTGATGCGATTACACACTGTAACCAAACTTGCAAACGCCCCTCTAAATTTTCACAAAGCAAATAGAATCTACAAAAATAATATTCCATTTGACGCTCGGGGTAGGACCTTGTAGAGTACAATATGCTAGCTCTCCCATTACTTCTGCATGGGACCACGGAAAATGACCATAACTCTGAGAGCTGCAATAAAAAAAAAACATCTACATATATGAGAAACATACACTGCGTGGTTGAAACTGAAGCGGTGAAAAGCAATTTCTTCGGCTCATACATGACTGACAGAGTGTGAAATTTGGCGATCAGGAGATGTATCGCTAGGAGGGACATCAGGGTGCCCACATGGGTACTGCTTAGATGAAAAGGCATTAGCACCTCCGACGACAACAATGTGTGCATTTTGAAAACAACGAGGGGAAAACACTTGAACAGGTTGTTGTGTAAGATGCAACTGATGATTTATCCTTGTTCACATCATTTAACTATTCATATAATCTACAAGGAATGCACATGTGATAATAGAGAGTTCTTAATTGTATAAATTTAATACAAATTATTATAGAAACATTCTGTGATGTGTAGAAACAATCAACTTTGGAGCACAAATCGGATATGCAAAAATATCTCTTTTAATAGGCAAACTATAAAATTTGAACAATTCATGAAAAATTATCATTGTGTTTGTTTAAAAATACTCAATATCATTATAAATGTTGCCAATGAACTTTAGACTTCATAAGTGCTCACCTCTTAACCTTTCAAAATTTGAATAATTTCATGTCTGTTAGAAATTACAGCTTTTTATAAATGTTCAGCTAGTGAGCCGCAATGATGGCTTTCACCGAACAAACCTGCGATTAATTAAACCCAAGGTAATAGCCATATTTTCAACTCTCATTAATTCACATTAGTGCAAAGTGATTGCTCTGGCCCGGTTCAGTGTACCGTGTTTCAATAATCTACAATGTAATTTGTACACGCCGCAGCGGTCCAGAACCATTCCATTCGCGTAAAGCGACTTTATGGATTATTAATGAAGTTCATCAAGATGACATCATACAGAGTGTCATCATTAAAGATTAAACACCATGCAATGACATCATATATGGCCTATATGATAATGGGCTGGTGGTAATTACGTCTGATTATCTCATCAGCTAATATTTATCTTACACACATTGGAACAATACTCCAGAGCCTTGAAGGGGTGATGGACCAAAATAAACATTGTAAAATCTGTATTTTGAAGCTGTACATGGTTATCGTCACTCTACAGGATGGGGGGGGGGGGGTAGAATGCATAGTAACATTGCCAATTTGAACTTTGTTCAATGCCATTTCTCAAATTCTGCAGGTAGGCCTATATAGTTTCTGGTTTTTTGTCAAAAGAACTTTGAGTATCTAGAGTCCTGTTAATGTGTCTAACTTTGTAATGAAGAGCACTAAAAGTAGATTGTAATGAGTTCCCCTTGTAAAAATGTGATTTGAAAGCTCTATGTTTTCTATTAAATTTTAGCCCTGATATAACATGATTTTTGTATAAAATGGAAATTGCACTGATCCCAAGGACCTCGCTGTGACCTTTACTATGAAATGGTCAACAAATAGAAAAAAAAATCAATTGAAAAGATGTACATGAACATATATTTATAAATTTGTGTAAATATTGCAAAGAAATTATGAGTCACACATAGATTTTCTGGTTATAGGTTTTCGAAAATGACAAAACTCATGGATAGTGCACACCACTGCTGTAATTTCATAACTATTGTAAAAGCAAATATCCTATCATCCATACACTTTTAGCAAACTCGGTGATTTTCAGACTATTCACATCTTAGTAGGTTATTATATGGTGTACGCTAGGCTAAAGTCAGGGTAATAATATGCAAAGCGCCTTGAGCACTAATCAGAGCGTGCAATTGCATCTATTATTATTATTTCCATGTTTTGAATGCTCATTTTACACAAGTATAGGTATTTCATGATCTAATTAAAATTTCAGTTTATACAGTAGAAAGTTTAACAAGTAGCAAATACTAATGCAAAATGCTTGTTATGTACTAAAATTATTCACACGCAGCTCATTCTGCCTCATAATATCCTCCCCCTCCGGTCCTGTCAGCTTTGGTAATAAATAATACCTTTCTATGATATCACATTCCCTGCCAAAAGGGGTTCACCATGAGCGACAAAAACGGTAAAAAAAAACCCCGGAATGAAGAAGTCCCTCCGGTAAATTTCATCAAACTGATTGGATATGATGAAGACGAGAAAACAAGTGCACTGGAAAACATACGTAATTGAAGGTGCTTTTGTTATACTGTGTCCAAGTAAAAAAGGCAACAGGCAGGTTATATGTAGTCCATTTTAAAGTAAGAACATTATGACATTACCTGCAATTATTTAAATTATTCTTCTTCTTTCTTATACCAGCTCGTAAAAAAATCTCAATCCATGAAATGCAAGCAGAAACAAAATTATATGAAAAATAACTCCGTGCCCCCCCCCCCCCCC
>BQKZ01000066.1:124249-146007 GCA_036244855.1 Temnopleurus reevesii
ACTATTTTGGAAACTAGCCCAAGATATCTTGGGCTTGTTAAGCTCGAGATATTTCAGTGAATTAGCTCACTGTTTGCGTCTGCACTGCAAATTAGCTCGAGCTAGTTCTGATCGGGCTAATTACCCGGATCAGAGCTAGCGCGCTAACTCAAAAACTCGCTATAGTGCAGACGCAGCTACATACATGTAGATTTCAGTGAATTCAAATATGACATTTTTGATGAGTAATAAAATCCATGCCTTGAAAGCTCTTCAGTATGATTAATTACTTGCAAATAATAGGACCTATGGAAATCCTATAAAATTTATGAAATGACAGAGAGAAAAAAAAGAAACGTTTCTGAACCTAACTTCTTTAGTGTCACAAAAATGTTTAAAAGAGCTTTGAGCTACAGGAAGCAATTTGGAATACTTTTTTTCATGAAATCAGAATAGAATGTCTGATAAGATTGCTCGGCATGTTTTCATAACTATCAAAGTGAAAAAATAAACCATCAATGATGTACGGTTTTCTCTATCAAACCAGAATGTTCTCCACTTCAATGCATGTATTTTCCTCATGATATCTTGACCATATTCTATCCCTTCCGTAAAAAATTAACACCTCAGGTATAAAGAGTTATGCATGCTTCTCAGAGGCCTGCATATATCTGTATTGAGGCTCTGTCTCGAGATGTCATTTATTTGTAGACATCTCGATGCGTGACTTTCCTGCAGGCATAAACCTACTTGGCTTCTTCAAGTAGTTTGGACGATGCAAGCTGGAAATGTCCGCAGCTCTGAATTCAACGAGAACGTCACCATCAATGCGAGGAAATATCAATAGAGGGTCTATACATGTATGCAGACTATTCTTCGATTGCCATCAATTATATTTCTGCCGTAGCCTATCTCTTCTATTCAGACTGTGCATTTACTGCCATTTTTATTTACATCGCGAACAAGATGGATTCTCAACTGGACAGATAAAATGGATGCCTCTATACGAGGCGTAGGCCTGACTGTAGTGATTGATAATTTTCAAAAGTGCTTGTTTCATCAATCTTATGAAGGATTAATCAAATCATTCCATTCAACCATTACATAGCATATCCAATCAAATCAATTTTATCATCTAGAATGAATAAATGAGAGCGAGACTGATCTAAAATGGATTGGAATTTGGAAAGAGCTTTACATTTGATTATTTTGAATTTAGGTAATATTGTGAAGTAAATAAAGAAGACCCTGAAAGGCACAGACTTATGATTTTGAAAAATCATCTTGTTGAAATGTTAATTTCTTACTAAATTATTAACTAGTTTGTGTGTTTTTCTGACTTATTACTGTTTTGATTGTACACTGTATATACTATATTTGATTTCATCTAATGAAAAAAGATAAAGGTCTATCAATTTGATATAGATATTTCCTAGACAAAGAGAACATTCATTCAAAAACATCTTTAAAAAATCAATACTTCACATTCAGATACATGTATATTCTTTTAAGTTGTATACAAATCTCATTCAATTACATCGCAAACAGTCATTATTCTTCATCACTCTTCTTCAAGTGTAACATCGAAAAGGATAGTTAGCTCCACTACATGTAATTCTCTGTAACCATTTTTCAGCACGTATCTATGCCCAACGGTCATACAATATTTCACCTTACACCACTCTGTCAAGATAAAACCTCAGATACCCCGACAATGTCAAGGGCGATATTTGTTGAACTTTATCTTCATTGTGCACGCGAACCACTGCCCATCGGAGCCACTTTCAACCGAACACTAATGGAATGCCAAATGCCCATAGCGTTGTTGAGACACCAGCGAGAGAGCCATGGGTGTCTTGTAATTTAATCCACCCGGTTCTACCCCACCACATCATATTTTTTATCATCTGCCAGGAGCATTTTTCTCAGTCCCTGTGCGGTTATTGAAGGAACGTTATGTCCTGCGATGTTCTCTATCTTCATACATCGGGTTGAAGTGTAGGCTTTCAATCTGAAAGCATAGAGACATCATATGAAAAAAGAGAAGCACAGTTTGAACTATCTTTTCCGTACAGAAATAGGAAGACTCTCCATTTAAACATACATGTGGACAAAGTAGGAGGTGGTAGGTCTATGGTTTAACATCCACGGCTGAAGGTTAATGAAGCGTTTAAATTTCTTAAGGTATAATATTATAATAATGAAAATCTTAATACTATTAATGTTAACAGTGTTTAGAATAATACTTAATTCACATGGAATTTTCCAAAACATTGTGAATAAGCTCCAAAGATTTGTTTTTCCCAGTAATTATCTGAATAATATAGGCACACTCACAGGGAGATTAAATTCAGAGAAGAGAGCTCCAACTGTAAAGCTATATTGAGAAAGAGGATTAGAGCGCACGGGAGATGCTTTCCTCCCTACCACAGTAACATATCATCTTCACATCGTCTTCATCTCGTCTTCATTAACCAATCAATCACTCAATTAATCCTAATATCCATCATGCAGTACATCAATCATTTTGTAATATCTTAACTCAATATCTCCATCATAAAGTGCTTTACATGTAGGACCAATAAATCTCATAAGCTACAAACAAGCTATATTTCCTGTAGTTTACTACTCCATATATCTCCATAATATACATGTATAATTTCCATGGCAAAGGAAATGCAATACTTTTCGTTATTAGTTGAAGACTTTGAATTAATTCTTTGCTAGACATACAAAAATCTATTCATTTGTCTATTTCTTTTTGTCCTTCAAGGGTAATTGCTTTGATTTTGTATTTGTTTTTACATTTGTTTTTTATTGTCTTTTGTTCTGAATTGTATGCATGTCGTTTTGTATTTTGTCTCTACTTTTGCTGTTTAAAAAAAATCTTTTGTTTGTTTTCAGGTTGGTGAGGGGATATAATATTTCAAAGCTTTTTTTTTAAAATCCAATATTCTCTCAGAACTATTTCTAAAAGTAACCTATGCCTTCTTCACCCCTCCTTCATCTGCCAAATTCATCTTTATTGCTTTCTTTCGTTCCCTCAATCCCCTCATTTCGCCTACCATTCTCTCATTCCTTCGACTTTTTCCATCTCCCTTCTCTCCGCCCACGATTCTCCATCATTAGAAGTGTTCGTACTTACTATCACTCTTGATGACTCCAGGGTAGACCTATGATAAGAGAATTGCAGGAGAGTGGCCATACTTTATTTCCTTTTTAAAATCTAAAATTCTCCCAGTACCCATCACTTATTCTAATAATTAAAACCTAAATCTTAATCTATGCATACATGTATGTATTCCTCATTATCCACCAGATAGATTTCACTTGCTATCTCTCATTCTCTCGACCTTTTCTATCTCCCTCTTCTTCGCCCATCAATAAAAATGTGCGGTACACAAACATTCGTACTTATATCACTCTCAATGGTCCCTGTTACACCGAAAAAAAAATAGCGACCCTGGGTCGGTTTCGGGTCGTCTTGGGGTAGGTTTCGGGTCGTTAATTTTTTGGTGTAAACATTGAAGAACCGACTTCAACCCGGCCCAGGGTCGCTCAAGCAAACCGATCCGAGACCACATCCTGATATGGTCTCGGGGCGGTTTCGGGGCGGTTCAGGGTCGGAAAAATCGCGGTGTAAACAGAAACAGGACCCAAACCGGTCCAGGTCCGTAACTAGTCTGAATTCACAGACTTTCATTTTTTAATTTTTACTTCTCGGCACAGGGAATTTCGTAATCTACTGCCAAAGCTACTCATAATCATAATTTAGACATCGCTTTCAGTTTCCCAGTTTCTAATTGAAGACTTTGAATCAGACACGTATTGATATGCACTGCATAATATGTGACCAATGGTCTGTGACAGAAGACTAGTGTGCAACGCTGTTTCTTCATTTACAACAATCCTGAGAGGCAATTGGACTCAAGTGAAGGTATTTTTGGTTGAGTTGGAGGGCGGTCTAAACAGGCTCTTTTACAGACCATACTCGCCCGTCGCTAATCCTCTCCAGGTCGGAACCTGCCCCGCTACGGACCTGGGCGGCTTTGGGGTAGGCAATTTTTCGGTGTAACAGGGGCCAATGACTCTAGGGTTGGCCTAAAGAGAATTGCAGCACAGTGGTTCAAAATTTATTTCCTTTCTTTCAATCCAATATTCTCCCAGTACCCATCACTTATTCTAATAATTAAAACCTAAATCTTAATCTATGCATAAATGTATGTATTCTTCCTTTATCCACCTGATTTCTTCTTTATTCCGCTCTCTCTCTCGTTCCCTCGACCTTTTTCATCTCCCTTCTCTCCGCCCACCATTCTCCATCATTAGAAGTGTGCGGTACAAAAACATTCGTACTTAATATCACTCTCGATGACTCTGGGGTAGGCCTATGGTCAGAGAATGACAGGACAGCGGTCTGTAAACCATTTCATTACCATACAAACCAGACATCAACACTTCAAATCAGAAAAAGAAAAAGAATGTAAGCGAATAATTATCCTTGGATATGTGGGCGTCAATATAGAACCCCAACATTTCTTTTTTTGCATGAGATAAACTTTAAAGGCTGTGAATGTTTTTGTGAAAAAGATGAAGCATCCGTCTACTTTCTAGGCGTCAATTACATCATCTTTGAATATGAAACTGTAATAAAATTTAGATATTGTGTGAAGATGTGTCAAATCATCCACACAAATTTTCTGATCGCTAATTTGTTCATGGAGTGATTTCCTAAAAATCTTTAAATAACTGAAGTAAAGTTTAATTGGTTTACATTACACATTCCTTATAAGATTCCCTTAATACAAAAATATGAAACACAGACAATTCATCTGTTCCATTGGAGATACAAGAGGAAATATATGTTACAATTACAAATCTGTAACCCCATTCCCTTGCCAAATTACAACACTCTGGTTTTCATCCTTTTAAGGAAAAGTAGTATCTTCCAAGTTTGTGGCTGTAGCATGAATGCACAAAGAATTCACTGTAAATCCAAAAATCAAAATGCAAGAGCGAAGTATAAGGTAATACCTCATAAGGCCTTATTGATTTACCATCAGATTCTAGCTACATGTATCATCAGGCATTACAAGGCCTTAGTGTACAAATTTTTTGCTCCTTTCCCCAAAACATTGTAACATGGTGAGGTAAGTATGCCAACCTTCTGGAAGACGCACAAAAATGGATATGAATCCTCAAACAGCTGAACCACATATTTTCTCATTCTGAGAGACAATATTATTATATATATATTTCTTTAATCTCATGTAAAAATATATGATTCAGCCTTTTGAGATTCCCTATGAATTTATTTTTATCCTCATGTACAGTATGTTCTAGAAGGTTTGGCATCCCTGTAATTCTGAAGTGCATTATAAACAAGCTACAAACCTACAACAAGGAATCCTTATTTAAATTGTTTGATTTTTTTTCAAATTGATTTTAAAATGAGTCAATGCAAATATTGCAAACCATGAATCAGTTCAAGGTATACAATTAAAATATTGTTTTAGCTCATGTAACAGCATGCCAAACTGGTAATTATGATATTTCTTTTTGCATGTTTCTTCTTCCCTAATCTACAGCCTTACAATGTTAAATTGCAATAATTCTTCATAAGATTCAATGACTATGGTCAATGCATAATGAATGACAGAAGAGTTCTCCTAAGGCATCAACAAAGAGGAAACTTTCAATTTCAGTTTAAGGGGTATCTTATTTTCATCCAATCAATTCTAGAGGGGCAATGTATTTCCACAAAAGAGAACCTAAATCACCCAAGGGGCATCTTGTCCCCTCCGTCCCATCGGCAGGGGACAGAAAACAAGCTCGCAGCTCACTCGTGTTTTTACAGACTGGTGAGAACATTTCGTTATCCCGCTAATCGTCTCGTCTGTTTGCGTTTCAACGATTTTCACACTCTTCTGATCTCTCCAAATCCTTTTTTCCACTTCGTCACTCGAAACAGAATTCAAATTTGACTGACAGAACTTTCGGTTACTTTCCCTCTCCGATTTCTGGCAAATGGTAAAAAAACTATATCCCCTAAATCCCAATCCAACGTTGAAATATACACAGGAGAATACAAGGGAATGGTGAAAGTGTGTTTTCACATGAGAACCACTAAGCTTGCCCATGAACATGACACAGTTTTGTCACACCACTTTAAGGACTGCTCATGTAATTTTCATTTCATAAGAAAGCTATCACGTTTCCCCAAATGATATACAAAAAGAGGAAAAATGTTCCCCTCCTTGCAGCACATTTTTTTCTCAAAAGTTTGTGAGCCTTCAGAATCTATATGATTCATCTTTCGGTTCAAGTACATTTAGTTATTCAGTTTGATAGATGATGACTGTGTAAATTTGCTTCACAAAACGTGGAGGGGGAACGAAGAAGGTGCTTCATCCATCTCGACCAGGCCAGGTAACAGTTTTGGCCTCGACCCCGTTTACACCAGACAAATTTTGGCAATGCCCAAGACCAACCTAAATAATTTTACCTGGTGCCCAAAATAAGTAGTTGAAATATCTGTTGATCACAAACCTAGTTATATTTACGATTTACAATTTCGTTATCAATCTGGAACTTTGTGCATTATATTGGCTGAACTTGGATCAACCTAGAAATCAGTGTGAACGGGGTCTAAGACGCAAGCATCCCAGGTCACCTCCATACAGGTGAGACGATGGGGTCGGTAAGGATGAATCATACTGCTATGACCACTCCAGTGACCTTACAACACCTTGCTTTCAGTCATCTCTTTGGTCTTATATTGGGGCCTTGGTACAGTAAAATATGTGATGCTGCCCTAGGGGAAATATAAAGTTAGTGTGAACAGGGTCTCAGATGCGAGCATCCCAGGTCATCCCCATACAGGTTGTACAGGTGAGAAGATGGGGTCAGTGAGAATGAATCATACTGCTATGACCACTTCAGTGACAATATACGCAAGTCTCTTCAGGGAGCGGGCAGTCTCTCGCAACTCTACCAGTCGGATATCTCAAAAAATAGTTGGCATAAATCTAAAATCATGGCATATATGCATATTGCAGATTGTACAATCCTAATTTTGGTGTTTATTTGGACCTTTGGATGTTTGAATGTATTGTCTGATCTCGGATCAATTTAAAAATCAGTGTGACCGGGGTCTCAGATGGGAGCATCCCAGGTCATTTCCATACACATGGTACAGGTGAGACGATGGGGTCAGTGCAGATGAATCATACTGCTCTGACCACTCAAGTGACCGTACAACACCTGGAATCACAAACCTCTTAAGGGAGCGAGTCGTCACTATCTAGCAGTCCCTATCATAATATCTCAAGAATAATTGGAATATATTTGCATATCACAGAACCAGTGATATAGTAATACTTGGTTTAGAATTCTATTTTTGAGTCTTGACGCATCCCTTTACCCAGTTCATATAAAAGAGTAGACAGGCAAGACACTTTCTTCACCTTGCCATATCTTGTAGCAATCCCGAGAATAACAAGAGCAAATTTGTTGCTTGGGAAAGGGGTGGGAATGGCATCATAATCACAGTGTAAGTAATAATGCTACTCTGTTTGAAATTCTCCATTCAGAGATTCTTGACTCATCCATTCCCCCCTGTAGACCAGCGAAACACCTTCTACAGAGTGTACAACTTTCCATAGCATCTAAGCCTAATGTACAAGTAATTCACAGAGCAAACTTGTTGCTTGGTTGCTCGGGATAGGAGCGAGCATGGGTGAAATTGGATTTGAAAAGCAGTGCTTGCTGCCCAGAAAGACGTGAACGTCAATCGTATCGAGTGAGTCTCTGGGACGATTCCCATAAATTATTCAGAGTGTACATTCCAATAGAAATAATGTAAAGAGTATTCATCAATCATAGTTAAAGAGCAGATTTGAAAAGATTAAGCTCATACTACTAACAAAATTTGCAAAAAACACTCCCTAATTTCATCTACAAAGAGCAGGCATACAAGTATCTAATATACTTCCACAATATTTTCCTTCATCAGGAAATTCACCCTTACTGTGCAGCACTTGACCCAGGTCATGTGAATGGGCTCTTTACATGAAATGTTTGAGTGCGGTATATTGGCAGAAGAAAAACCATGAGCATTATTACAAGTGGATATGTGCAATTAATTCATCCATAAATTTGTTATTCAAAATTTAACATTTTGATGCAAAGAAGCAATGCAGTATTCTCTATTTACCTGAGATCCATTCTCTATTAGAAATAGTTGACTCCCAGGAAAATTTTTGTGATCATTGAATTTATCATTCATTTGAAAGGACCCTGCATTCAACTTCCAGTGGAGAGATTGCCTTATTACAGCTTCAATATAAAAGAAAAAAAAAAGAGATTTGCACATCATGTCGTCATCTTGACAGTCCTTACCATCCGTCATTTTGCCACTTTTTGGTCCTCATCAAAATTCAATCTGGACACTAAGTGGAGGGCTCTTGAGAATTGGGGCAGCGAAGTCTGATTTATGCATGTATACATCTGACAGTCATGCAATCACACAAATACTGTGACAAAACAACCCAAATTTCCATTTTCGTGAATGGGAAGCCAATTGACCGGGCTCTAGTAAAACTTGACACGGAGAGATTTTAACCCGCTGGACACCAAAGTCATGATATTAAGCTGATGCCGAGACCAATTGTTCAACCATATGACATATACAGTCAAACCTTATTATAACAAGGTAATTCTCCTTGTCCCATCTTTATATTTCATTGTATTTTGGCCCTGATATAACAAGGTTTCAATATAAAGAGGTAATTTCTCTGGTCCCAATGACCTTGTTATAACGAGATGAGACTGTATTTATCTCATTGCAAACTCTTATGAACTTCTTATGAATGCCACATGCAAATGCAGGGTTCTGAGGTTTGCCAAGCTTAGCAACGAGAGTGAAGCATCTCTGAATATATCATAATCTTTAGAGACCTATGTACACAAATGGTACTACAACCAAGTGAATTAAAGACCTCTCTTTCCGCACTCCAGAGTATCCTATTCATGATTTCAACTTGTCGCTGAGCAGTGGGTATTAAATATTGATGGATGGCTTTCAGCTAACAATTGTTGTATCTACATGGATTGTGAACTCGCAATTGTATTGTCTGAACTATTCAATGTTGACACAACAAAGGTCATCTAATCTCTCTGAACTTTCCATGGAAGCTGGTCTTAAAACCTGGCTCCTGGACAGTTAATCTGAATCGTCCCCTGGGATCAATATCAATCAATAATTGTTCCGACTATTGTACTTCAATAATGCAGTAAAGATGAGTGAATATGGCCCTATAAGATGCATATAGACCTACTAACAGGATAAAGGCGGAGTGTATTTTACGTTGTAGATATAGGACGATATATATATTTTTGTGTAAATAGAAGGTAAATTGTTCATTATTTCGGAACACAACATGCATATAAGGGTACAATGAACATGTCGGCTTGTTCAAGTGATCAATCGTACAAATGCCCAAATTTTTATGAATATGAAGGAGAACAAATGTCATAAAGAGGCATGACTACTTCAACGGATTCAACAAATTTGCTAATCAAGTATCACCAAATTTTAGCAAGCATACAGTATCATTCTGTAGGATACATGTATTTATTCAACTAGTCAATCTTTCTGACTGGTGTTTCCTCAACCAGTGCTTGTCCACAACTTTTCTTTTCTGGTGGCCAGATGAGCCACCTGAGCATACATATTTCAATTTTCAGGTGGCTGAATTGATTTTCAGGTGGCCTAATTGCTGTGCTAAAAATTCATCACAATCATTTCCATGATGGCTCCTGCTCCTCAGAGGTCAACCGTCCACCTGATATTGTTCCAGATTCCCAAGTGGCCCGGCAGGGTTTTAAGTGGCCAATGGCACCCAGGCCACTGCTAAGCATGAGCCCTGCAAAGTTACTGATAACTTTCAGAAAGACTTTCAGACCAACTGGAATCAGATCTTGAGAATGTTACGATCAATAACAATGATGCGCTTAAAGCAATCAAACCCTATTTAGAGGGAACATTTGCAGCGAACATTAATAGAGCCACTAGCTAGCAACCAGCAAGGCACATCGATCTGGCTAATCCACCTGTAAATTACAGTAGCCCTCATCAAATATGCATGAATGGGACTACTCGGCATGACAGTGGGGCCCAACATTGGTCCATTGTGCCCTATCCGAACCATTGTCCCCTTCCTTTCATCAGCCCAGGGTCACTTGAAAGGGTATTAACATGGCACTGGATTATAATTGCCTTCATATGACAGACCAACCTCAATAAATGTTAAGAGAAAATAAAGTCAAAGACGTCTCAAACCGCAAAGCTTTTATTTCATCTTAAATTGATAGAATTTATAGGCTTGCTACATTGAATCATGGATGAATCATTTCAGGAAATTAAAGATGAATTATTCCATGGCCTTACATAACACTTTCAAGGCAATTAAAAAGGCCATTTTTTCATCAAAAAAATAATATTTTTGATCAAATTAAGAGTAATAGTAGATATATACAATAGGCAGAATACACTACCCGCATTCCAACACCTCCAAACTTATACAATGTAATTTATACAATGTTGTCACCACTGTAGACATGTGGTCACTGTAGACTGGCAGCCACTAAAATAAGACAGATTTAGATTGTACAAATGTCTTGAGCTGTCAAACTTCAGATATATTGACAAGTAACATTGTTTTATATTGGGCTAAAATATATTTCACTTTTATGATTTCTTGCATAAAAATGTGTTTGGATCAGTTAAATGTGGTTATGAACTTTCTCATTACCAACCTAGTGAACATTCAGAGAGGTTGGCATGAACTGTACTTGGGAGTTGTATAGAGCCAGCAGCTCCTACAGGAATTCATATTCCAAGAAAAAAAATCACGAGATCCTACAAAAATGGATTTCACCGAAATGTTCCCCTCCCACTCTTCTTGCAAATCTGCTCTGGACAAGTCCCGAAAGATGCAAATTCCAAACAAGTTTGTGAACAAAAATTCCCAAAGAAGGAAAAAGCCAAACAGGTGTTGTACATTTCGCAAGGTGTAATGTAAGCGATGGGAAAGTTCTGATTTCAGTATGCAAGTACAAGCAGAAGAAAAATCTTTTGAAAGCGAAACTTTCTCTCAGTCTAACAACAGGTGAACAGGTGGCTACATTGTAGTTTGCAATGTTGAAGTACTGAGCTGGACATGCCATGGGAATGCATTTGGATAAAAAATATTTTGATGATATCAATACAAAGTGCATTGCTAAAGTATTATGCCTCTCAAAAATGAACATTACCTTTCTGATATTGCTAATACCAAATAATGCAATTAAATGCAGCTTTTTTGTAATCTATTCAATTCATTTTTTATACAGTTTTCTTTTGTGTGAGCATGATGAATATCCGATTAATGGAGTTGTAATAAAATTTGAATTTAATTGAATGGCTTCTATACATCGTCTTCATCACACACAAAACCCCTCCTTTGGCTTGATAACATGCTCTTTCATTATTTTTGTACGAACCCTCAAGATCTGCAGATTTTCAGGGATTTTGCTGCGTTGCAGTTTACGAGGTGCCAAAGCTGGAAACACCCCTCTGTGTTGGATGTAACCTGAGTCATCTGATGAAGTGTCTGTGCAAACAATGCGCCTAGATTTCATGCTCATCCATCCTCAAGACCAATTTGTCTCCCCTATCTCGGATCCCCATGAACATGGTGAATGAGACATTAGGATTTGCGAATGCAGCCTTTGATTGGGATGAAGGAGCTAGCACAACTTGTGATAGCTCTTCATTAGGAGTAAGCTTCAAAATCAGTGGTTTTATGAACTAACGATAGAAACGTGGGCTGCTGTCATTGGCACTTGTAAACCCTAGAAGTATTCTACCAGCAAATGACAATTGGAATGAAATGCACCACTCTGAATGTTTATATGATGGACATCATGATTTAAATATACACCCCCCCCCCTCAAAATATCCCTGTGCAAATATGAGTGGAGATACAAAATAAAAGGTTCAGACCCACAGGACAAAGTGAATCTGTGTGAATTAAATGTGAAAAAGTATATCAGGGATACTTCCTAAAATTTGGTTTCATACGGAAGACCACATATTTCCATCAAAATGCAGAGCAAATAAACAAAGAGATTCAAAATGTACATGGGATTGTAATATTATTAAAAAAACGGGACAACCTTTTATAAGGTATACTGTGTGCAAACGAACAACAAAGGATTCTGCATACAATCTCAGTCAGGACATCGGATTAAGATGGAATTAGCAACTTGAGGGTAAGGATCATTTACAAACAAATCGAGATTCAGTTTCAAATAGTGATAACCCGAGTGTCCTTGCAGCCTGCGGGCTGAAATAATCCCATGGCAGGCATTGTGCTGACATTGATTACTTCACTCTCCAGTGTTTCAACTGGAGCAATTCAAAATGCAATGCAAGTTTCCTGTATTCCTTAATAATTTGACAGACTTCATAAGGAGATAGCAATGAAACAAAAATGACTTTCATTTGAGATTAAATATCAATAAAGTTCCAAATAAAGTATGATTTGAAAAAAAATTGAAAGGATTACATCAGAATTGTTGAAGTCTACCATTCTGAATAAAACATGCATGGTTTGATGAAAAAAACGAACATAGGTACAATTTCAGCTTCTAGATTAAGGAGTAAAATGTCATACCAACATATTTATACACCTGTACATTGTTTCTGTGTCAATATATCGATCTCATCTGTCATAACAATTTTTAATACTGTATTCTACTATGATGACATACGATTCACTAAAACATAATACACATGCATATATATAGCCTCTAAAACCTGGACGTACTTTAATAGAAGACAGCTTGCTCGCAAAACGCAATAAAAAAATAAGAGAATTCAGTTTGAGATTCTGAAAGCAGATGTCAATCAATTTCACTATGAAAATGTTTTCCCAAAGATGATTATGCTTAATTTAGTGCATTCATTTTGTGTAAGTACTCCATTAATAAGCAAAAGAGTAGGCTAAAATGCAAGAGATGAGGTAGCTGCATGGGAAAGGCATGAAAACGATCAGGGCTCTGCAATATCGGCTAATTGATTAATGGATTCCGAAGTAAAATATCATGACAACCTCCACCATGCACTTATCCTGAATGCAACCCTTTCCCAGCCAAATTCCATTAACCTTGTTTCAAACCTAGCCCCTGTTCAGATATAGTATATCGATAGCAAAATGCTAGGTTCATACATTTTGTGGTGGGTGAAATCCTATGAATCTTCTTTATCTCTTACTGTATTATTATCAAAGATTTTTACTTGCACAGTTCAGTATACATGTAGATGCCCCTACCAAGATGTACTCATTGTAGATCTAAAACCAAAATATCCAATTCATTTATCAGCAAGAAATTCATCCACATTGTGCTGCACTTAACCCAAGTGAGATGAATGGGTACCTGGCAAGAATTTATTCCTTGAAAAGCATGTGCCTTTAGCTGCACTGCTGAACCCAACATTATAATGCTGCAATTGTAGATCGCTTTACATGTAGGAACTTCTCATGAAGAGGTGATAAGCACTATATAAAAGTCATTACTATTACTATTATTTTTTATCTTTCATTCAGAGTGGTAATGCATGATGTGTGAGTTGGCCATTTTTGATGAAAACATCAAGAGGGAAATTTGAGTAAAATAGGCCATGATTGTCACAATGCATATATGGGCGAAATTTTGTTTTCCTAAAATGATGAAAAAATAGTATCCATGGGAACAATGCACATCCTGAATATATCAAGACGAAAGATAAAGTACACAAGTTGGGTCAAATGTAAATTTTCACCATTTCCACCACTCATGTTTTATACACCATGTATACTGCATATCAATGCTAGTGTATGCAGTGCATGTGGAATATTTTTACAGTCTGAAAGAGACAATTCTTTGAAAGCACAGTATCACCATCAAGGTCAGAAAATTCCAGCGCTTTTAAAAGTGCAACGCTGTGTCTCCGCATGGAAGCAAGATTCATTTGGACTAATGAGAGAGCAATTAAGGTTAGAAGCACAAGAAAAATATAGACGATGAAGATGCATTGAGTGCTATCAAAAGTCAGTCACAATTTATCATTTTATAGAAATATTAAAAGTTGGAAGTGAAATTGGAATGAAATGGAACACTGGACATAACAATATGAAATGATACCTGGATAGTATGGGAAAGGTACAGAGATGCTAACCTTTCTGGAATAAGCATGAGGCATATTGCTATGTAAATTCAAGGTGTTCATATCAAGTGAATAGCTGGAAGTACAGTGCACAGTATGGCTATTGCTGCCATGTTTTCTCTCACAGACATATTTTGCCTAGCTGTTGATTTATTCATAATTTTTACACCTCTTGCATATTTCAGAATGACTGGCATCTTTTTTTTTAAATATTTATAGCATGCCAGCATAATAAATTTTCAAATACACAATACATGTAAATGCACTGGAAAACATTAATATACAATATTAGAACCTATCCACCCACACATACGTACACAAAGGATTGTAACTTTACTTGAATGCAATGTATTTATGACAGAGTTGCTCAGCCATCCATCACAAACCATTTACAAATTTCTTTCCAGTTTTCCCAGGAATACAAGAGAGCAGGGTCACAGAAGGACAAATGTAAAACCACCCTTTTCCACATTTTTAGCAACCCACTTTTGTCCTCTGAACGCTTGAATCAAAACCTCTACGCACAAAACCAATCCACCCTTTTATCACCGCTATAATTTCTTTTAGCCTCACATTCCCACAGATTTGTCCACTGTTGGGCTCTAAACTTTTTTGTCCAAATGAGAATAGGCACCCAAAGCAGACACAATGAACAGCAGTTAGGATAATTTCCCATTGGGCACAGTACTGTATTCCATTGCAAGATTGCAAAGCATTTCAGCCCTAATGGAAACCGAGATATTGTGCAGAGTGTCTAAATGCAAACAAAGACAAAATTGGAATCAGACCTGCAGTTTTACTTTGAATTTCATTATTCAGTCACACAATGTTAACATTCAAGCTTAGCCTATTATGAATACAACTTGATGCTAGAATGTACTGTTTTTCACAAAGAATTTTATTTCTCATATATTTGCACTGCAATCTAATGACTTATTTGAAACATTTTCATGCTTGTCAAGTTTAAGAGTGGTTTTATTGAATTTGTTTGCCATCATTAGATATCAGAATGAAATCTAGAGTCTTTTTGGGTTTTTTTTTTCTCAAATTTATAGCTTCCTTTTGAAGGTTTTTAAATGGAAAATTCATAGATTAAAATAAAAAGTCATAGATCACTTAACACTTGGGTAGTCTGATATGGCACTCAGACTATTTTCCTGTCAATTTTTATTATCCAGGTCTACTTTTCTTTAAACTTAGAGTTCAGAATATGTGTGAAGTTATTTCCACCCTTGTCCATCTGAACTGTGGAACAAGGATGATGATACAGTACCACCAACCATCTGAGATTTGACAGACCATCCGTTATAAAATATTTGAAAAAATGCACTTGATGCCCAACAAATATAAACTCATTAACTGCTGGTTCTCTATTCAAAATTGTGCAGCAATTATCAATTAAGAACCATGCAAATCATGAATCCTTCAGAATATTTTTTAGAAATAATCTTGGAGGAATTTCTCAAATATGCAATTTGAAACCCACCCTACAGACATCCAATAACTTGGTACCGGTATACAGGTTGTGTATGGCAAATCTTACTTTTGTCCAGGACGCAATATTTGATAGATTTCCACAATGTTTCAAATGTTAATATTAAAGCTTCTGACTGAAGCTACATAAAATTAAACTAAATGAAAAGTGCTTATTGCACACTATTATTCTTTCTTTTGACCAAAAAAAAAAATTAAAAAAAAAATCAGTTTTCCTTTAACCCTTAACAAAGTTTTCATATTAATATGGGACACTGGAATGAAAGCCCAGGCTCTAAACAGCTGGCCTATAATGCTTATATATTAATTTATAGCAGATTTTTGCGGAGGCAGCATTCCATTAGCACTGGCACTGGATCAGCCTAATCTAACGTTAATGTTCCAAACTGATATCTATTTGTACAAATCACAAAGAAATATATTGATTAGGCCCCCTTTCTTTCTTCTTTTCATTATAAGTATTAACATGCTTTTAGAATTGTGTTGTTAAAACAATTTAGCATTATACTGCATGTAAGTTTAAGTTGAATTTTCAATGCTACTTTTCTGAACCATTCACAACCATTTTAAATTTCTAAAGTAATTAAAGGGGAATTACACCCAGACAATAATGTATGGTCAGTAAATAAAGAAAAATCAGATGAACAAACTGTGAAAATTTGAGCAAAATCGGATAATCCATTCAAAAGTTATGAATTTTCAAAGAAATCATTTCCACCTGTGCTGGGCATCCTTGAATTGGCAACGTATAGCCAATTAGCATAATCTGTGATGTCATACATGGAGAACTCCTCATGCACTTTGTATATAAATTTATTGAAAATGGATCAATATCATATTTCAAATGAGGAATCAGCACCGTTCTTTCTGGAATGCTTGCAGAATTGATGTGGCTATAATATATCTAGCCGAAAAAACAAAATGTTGTCTACTTTTCTGGAAAAAAAGGAACATGTGAAATTTTGTGTACAAAGTGAATGGAGAGTTCTCCATGTTGGCAGCCATTTTGTGACTGTACGTTGCCAATTTGAGGAGCCCATGAGGGATGTAAATCAAAACTTTGAAAATGCATAACTTTTGAATGGATTGTCAGATTATGCTCAAATTTTCACAGTTTGTTCATCTTATTTTTCTTCATTTAATGATAGCAATTTAATGTCTGAGTGTAGTTTCCCTTTAAATTAATGATCCAGCTGGCACGAAGAAGAATTGCATTGAAATCGAACACATGCGCAGTCGATTGCCGGCGATTGTTTACTGATTGTTTGCTGTGCAACCAAGCGGAATTAGCCAGTCGGGTTAGCGCATTTCTTTTTGTGTACGAGATAGCCAAATCTTCTAAGTTCGTGGCTGGTATCTGTTTATGTTTAACCTGTGTTTGTTAAATGTTAGACTGTCTTAGAAATGGTAAGTTATGGCTGCAAAATGTTGAAAATGAGATTTAAAAAAAAAAACAAGAGTTTACTTTGGTGAGATAATCATTCTAAATTGCATTGTAGATGTACAGCTACAGGAGGTACACATAATTAATAAGAGAAAGGAGAAAGTGAAAGGCTGCTGCGAGCTGCACTGGGCCGGTATTGCAGTGGGAAGCTAGGCCGCTACACAAGGCGACAAATGCAGTGATGTCTGGGTTGTTGACTTACCAGCAATTCAGCTTCTTGACATTTTCCAAATCCGAGGCCCGAGCTTTTGCAAGCACCATTCCTTCTGTAAGTTTCCCCATTTCTATTATTTGCTAAGTTTGTAATTCGAAGCTGGAGAACAATAACTTGTGTAACTGAGCTGGAACGTAATTTTGGATTATCTTTCTCTCTCAGCGTCACAGCGACAGGGCAAGCAACGGTCGTTTTAACTCGATTTTCCGCGCGTGTCGCTTCAATCATATATCGCAAGCCGAGAGCTCGCGCGCGCGTCTATACCGCGTTTCTCTGGTTTCATCCCGGGAAAGTTTCGGGATAAAACTTGAGAGGCATCCGTTCATGTCTCGCTGCCCCTGAAATATGCGCGCGCGTCACCAGAAGGTAACGATAATGAAACAAGAATTTCAATTGGTCAGATATTGTCTCTCTTGATAGCATCAGCCAATAATAAAGAATTACACGAACTATTTCTTTAGCGGCCATTTTAAAGTCTGTTTTGGAAGAAGTTTGGAACTGACATGACTGCTGAAGGGAATGTAGCATGCATTAAAGATGTTTTTGTATCTAAACAGTCAAGTAAGAAAGAAAGTTTCCATGTTTTACGACCGTACATCTTTCTGTCTTCAAACCACTCGATCTATTTGTGAAAATATGATTACAGTGACGAAATTTAAGTTGATTTGTCAGACAATTTGTCAATGTCTTTTGCTCTCATTCTCACTCAGTCTCACATGCAGTCACAAGTCACTGACACTGTCTCACTCTCAGTTGTTGACAATGTCAATGACACTTTTTTGTGTGTGTCTTTGAGTTTGAATGATTCACTTCCTCCTGCCTTGACTTGTTTGTGGATGTGTCAGTTTTTGTGTTGTTAGTAGGTTGTTTACCTTGAGACTAGCACAATTCAGATGATTTTGATTGACCATAGTCAGTTTAGTAACTTAGTAACTTAGCTGAGCTCGAGTCGCGATCGAGGCATGATTTGCTTTCGTTCCTTATTATTAAAGTTAATGGCTTAGCCTCGAGCCCAAGGCTTAACCGTTTAGCGTTAACATTTTAAAAAAACATTTCGGCAAACATGGATTGTAACTTTAAATTTACAATGTATAATTTAGGGCCATTTTGTGTTCGCTGTCATCCGAGGATGTATGATGGGATATGGGGTCACACTAATTCGTATAGTTTTTCTAGAGCATTTTTAGATCGTGGTACTTAGCTAGATATATCTCTTAAAATACAAAATTATTCTCTAAAATCTTGGCACGAAATGAAGTTTATGAAACTACATATTTTAGGCTTCAAATATTTCTAAAAATAAAATCAATTTACAAAAGAATCACGGAGATATGGCGATATTAAAATTCGATTGACGAAACGATCGCATCGCTCCACGCTGGAAAATGGCAAAATTTGTCAACAAACTGCGTCATATTAATTCGTAGAGCCCGTTTTGCACAAGATTTACTGTAAAACTTCTTCCATCTAAGATTAAAAATTTACACTAGTTTGACCACGAAATATCAAGGAATCGAATGGTATGACTGCTAACTTACAAATTTGATGATACTTGTTCGAAAATCGGAAGGATTCTGATCAGTGTCGCAAGACCAGTGTTTTTTCTGCAAATGCAAGCAAATCTGCCGATCTTTTGGCAATATTTCCATTGTTTTTGGTCCTTTTGCTAAGAAAATTTCCACTTTAGACAAATAAACAACCCTCTTCACGATGGTGATGTCAGATAAGTAACATTTCATCGATTTGGTAGAAATTCATGTGATGTACGAATTAATATGATGGGCGAATTAATGTGACAGCACCATACTTTTTGTAATTTGTATGGTATTGAGTATCCCCTGGCTCTGGCTCTGTATGTATGATGGGAGGTCGCACGTATGCGCAATTTTCAGCTTGAAAAAAGCATGAAGTCAATGAATATCCAATTTAATATTAATCTGATATTATCACAAATATTCTAACGATTATGTGTCAGAAATATCTCAGCAAAATCTGACCAGGAACAATGTCATTTAGATGAAATATACACCCCTCTCATTTTTGCCGTTCAAAATATTAGGGTCCCTTCTCTGCACCCCATTCACTTTACACGCGGTTAAGATTTTTGAGAAAAAAATCTTGATTTCACCGAGCACGCGAGTTACATCGCGTATGTCAATGAGGCGCAGATGAGGGAACTGGTGCAGAGGAGAAAGCCCCGACCATAACTGAAGTGTAACTAAATCATGCGCTGGGTGAAAGGAATGAAGCATTTTTCCTGAATCTCACTAACTTAACAGACTTACAAGTTACTGCGTGTAACGTTACAGTGAATGAGATGCATAGAGTACGTGCCTCTCTGGTTGTTCATATCAGAGGTGATCTCGCGCAGTATAAACAATGCGCACACTGATGTGCACAAGAAAACCTACCCATAATGCTCCCTGATATGAACAACGTAAAGGCACGCATTGAAGGTAGTCCAAGGCAAAGGCTTGGGACTCACTGGTGAGTTTTTTTTTTGTTTTCTCGGACGCCCCAATAGAGTCTGAACCCCCCCCCCCCCCCTAATTGATTCTGCATGAAGGCGCTGATCAAAATGTCAGTGCATTCCAATAATTTGTGCTGAAATTTTGCTAGGAACCAGAGTGTAGCCACGCCCATGATTTATAGTGAACATCCAATTACCGGAAAGCATGGTAATACCGGACGCGCATTGAAATCGTGCGCATTATGTTGAAGAGCAATGAATACGGTAGATATAAATTGTTTGGAATGATGATGAGATCTAAACACAAAAATTCAATTCATTTTCGTGATTTTAGAAAGGTGAAATACAATGACAAAGTTATTGATTGTGAAATTATAAAGTGTCAGGTAATTTGATTCACCCGTTTACTTAAGTTATGGTCTGTTGATATGCATGCGTATAGAGTCATGCATCCAACATGCGCGCTGTGTTTATGGGTGAATGTGCGCCAGGCAAACGCTGTGACTTATCTATGCATGGGATTGAAGGAGTTTGTGTGATGATATTCCCTTGCTTTTTTACAAATCCTAACAATTTTATGCTGCTCCCCATTTATTTATAGAATTAATATACGTTTATTAAATAACAAAAAATGTGAATAAAAGGTAATACTGAAAATTACCTTTTATTTGCTCGGGAACGAGCAGTGCGTGCCTGTAAATGTGTTCCGAAAAATGCATGCACTACAATTTGCAAAACCTTTTCAGAACCTCTTCCTTGTAGATATCTTTTTCTCTTCTCAATTTTCATTTCTCAATTTTCAGAATATCCTCCTTCGAGTGATACGAGAAACTATGATTGAATGATATTTTTTTATTGTTTTATATTTGCTCAGAAATAGAGTGTATGTCTTTATCACAACTAAAACTGCGTTACGTAATGAATCATCTATGCTGCCCAAATTACAGTGACGTTTTTCTGGAAATCAATGAAATAATGAACTTACAAACAGCAAAAACCTTCCAGTTTTGTTGCTCAAATTCGGCCCATCCAGTGGTTGCTGTCCCAGTTGACCAATCAGATTACTGAAAAAAGACTGACAAAAAATATTTATGTCAAGACTGTCCAGATGCCTGAATGTCCCTTGGAACTTTTGACCAGACACTCGTAATCAGTAATTTACTTTTAAACGAACACACAGGCGTCTGGACATTCTAGACATAGATCTTTTTTGTCTGTTTTCAGTAATTAATCTGATTGGTCAACTGGGACAGTGCCCAACTTACCAAAATTTGAGGGATGACTTTAAAAGTTCCTCTTCAAGTTCAAGTACATATATTATCCACATGCACAATGTTAATATGCGCTTGATGCAACTGTTTCAGAATGTTTTACAGTCTTTGTTTGTGCAAGGTTCCACATTTTCATGCAGTTTGTTGATGCTCAAATCTATGTCAATGTTTGTTTTGCAATGATGACCTCGGTCTACATCCGCCAACTTTCATCATAGCTCTCCTACCCCAGTCATTCACACAGGTCAGATGAATTCCGGCATGTGACAATTTTGTGTATTATTTAGGTCTATTTCTACATGAATATCACCAACTCCATTGACTTTACTGTACAATGTAGCTGTAGCATCTGATTTTGCCCTAATTTATGATCTGATTTTTATTTTATCTATCTTTACAATTTGACAGGTACTGATCTGAGTAGCAAATATGGACGGTGAAAGATTACTGAAACGCCTAAGGGAGGGATCGTCTCTGGAAAGTCTTGTTTCAGATGTCAAGGTAAATGCGTTAAAGCCCATGTATAGTTTTGGTAAAGATTAAAGAAATGTGAATTTTGGGGATATATACCATGACATATAGTTTGTATACACATTTCAAGATCATAGCATAATTTTCTACGAGCGAATTCTTTT
>BQKZ01000066.1:152441-176781 GCA_036244855.1 Temnopleurus reevesii
TTTAAGTGCTTCATGAAGGTAACACAAGTATCACATCAAATGCTCAACTTTAGATAAGCCTTATTTTTAAAGTTATGATAAAATGTCACAAACGGGATCCCAACTTTGTGAACAGACCCTAATTGATTTTGTAATTTAGCGTTAAAGTACAGCTATAGGTAATACCAATGGCATTAAGTTCTTTGTTCATGCCAAACATTTCATATATTTCCTACTTATTTGTTTTAACACAGATGTATTTTAACCAGTTAAAAGTAATCTCAACTTGTTACTTGTCCACTGCTATTGTTATAACAGGGAGCAATGCATACAATTTGGGTCTGATCTGCTACAAGCATGCATGGTATGACTTTGCAAGTAGCCTTGTCCGACTTTCATGTGAACATCTTCAGCTCTGGTGCAGTACTGAACAAGGACCTGATGAAAAGAAAGTTCAGGAGGTAAGTGCTCTCTTTTACCAGTTTGTTTATCTCTCCAGAGTTCAAAGTATTAAAATTAAGATTGTGTTCTCATACATATCAATCTAATTTCAATAGGATATTGTTGGAAGCAAACCTAAAGTATTCATCATACACTATGTTGCTAATTTGATTTACATCTCTCAAATAATGGTTGAACAGGAATGCAGGAATTATCTGACTTATTTATTCAAATACTTTAATAGACACCCTTTCACAGGTACATGTATAAATATTTTACAACTATGGTACGCAGAAGAATGACTACAGCTCTTTTACCACCCTTCAACCTTGAGACAACTTTTTGATATTTATTAAATAATTATGACGAGCATTAATAGTGCTATATATTTTAGTCACATACCCATAATTTATATGATAGCAACCTTATAATGCATTGGTCCTTCATGCTAGAAATGAGCGTATAACTCACATCATTTGTCGGCTTTCGTGGAGTATCCTGTCGTGTATCTCCACCTGACAAATGAATGAATTCATATCAAATAAAATTGAGTTTTTTTTTATCTGTGCTTTAGAGTCAACTAGGAAAGAAATATGAGCTTCTCATTGACTGCCAACGTAGAGGTGGCCTGCACCGTGATGCCATGACAACTGTTGCTCTGAGCCTATTGGTCATTCCTGGTCTTGTGACTGATGACATCATTGCCAGGACGGAGCAGTGGGTCAAAGCAAAGAGGGATGCACTGAAGGTCGATGATGATCCAGAACTACGAAACAGGTACATGAGTAAAAATGAAATATTTATTTAACTCCAGATTATGGGGATAAACGTTTATATAATTGCCATTCTGTTTCCCAGAATAAAATTTACACCACTGCAGTAAGAAAGTTCTGCAGTGATGATGTTTTTTTAATGAGATGTTTAGTGATCTAAAGTAAGGTGACCTTGGACCCTGGGGATTAATTGGGAGAGAGCTTAGATCCTTAAAGATTTTTTTCTTTTGCAATTGATCTATCCTGTTGTGTGATAGACCCTTAAATCTGGGGAAATATACAGGAAAACCAACTTAAGGTAGTCCTATTCCTTTAGATAGTTCAGCTTGTATTACTTTTTTATCAAGCTTTTGATGCAACAAGGTTCTTTTGGAATTAGCTTCAGGTCTAATTATTTGTCCTTCTTTACGATATGTTTAATCTTTACTGCCTTCTGCTGTAATAATTATAGATCATTAACATTTGTCCTTTCTGTTCTCTAATAATAGAACACTCCTTGATGCATGTGAAGAAATTGTGGAGGAAATGGATACTGATCAACTATCAATTGTTGCTGTTGCCCTTGGAGAAGAGCTAAAGGTCTACAGGTCTCAGAGGTATGTTTTCTTCCATTTTTATTGCACAGGTCATATGCATAGGTCCATAAGATTGTTCTGTGTTATGTAACCGCATCATTCCAAGATTTGAAGGCCATAGATTGGAATATTTTAAGAGCACATTTTCTTTTATTGCAATACACAAGGGAAAAAGGAAAATGGAGCCTCCAAAGTCCAGTGTGATGGGCATTGAGGCCAGACAGTAGGGAATTCATTGGACCACTGCAACTAAGGGGGTGTTGCTCAAAATAAACTGCAAATCAACTGCAACTTTGAGGATTGTAACACGCATTTTCATTCGCGCACGGAATGCGTATTTAACAAGACGAGCATGAAACAATGATTTTGATTGGCGCATTCCGATCAACTGCAACTTGCGATCAATTGCAACTTTTGAGCAGCACCCCCTAAGATACGTTCATTAGTGTATCTTGTCATTTATTATCATACTTTTCTTCAACAGGCATGATACATCTGTTGAACAGTATGCAGCTATCCAGGATCTCCTACGGATGTATTCTAGTGATGGGTATGAGATGGAGAGAGCTTCTGTTCTCATCCAGCTCACGCAGCTTCTCTATTCATCTGGTCTAGAGAGTGAACGGTAAGCAATTTTCTCTTCCCTTTTGTAACTTCCAAAATAAGCATTTTTTTTTCATTGCTTTAATGTAACCCATTCTTAAATAATGTAACAAAAACAATATTGAACAATGTATTTCTAAATTGTTATTATTTTTTTTGCTTATGACATGAATTTACCTTCTATCAAAAATGAAGCTTTCATTGCTGTCCTGGATATTTTATCCATAAGAGTACGGAGCAAGGGTCTCAAAATGTTGAAATGAAATAGGAGCATACGAATGATTCGACGACATCACACCTACATTTAAAAATTTGAATAATATCCATTTGTAAGCCAACATTATGTCATTCACTGTCATCCCATTTTTCTTGCAGTACCCCTGAGGAATACTGCACCCAGGCTGTGATGTTACTAGAGGGTATATCTCAGGGAGGCCTTGATGCACACACAGACTTTTTGGCCCAGGCTAAGTTCTGGCTCTACCTCACACAACTTGAGATTGCAATACAGGTACAAATAACTGACAGCTAAGTGCTGCTCATATTCAATAGTTATAAGGCTAATATCATGGCCTATGGGCCCAGTTGAAGTTCTGGCTATATCACACCCTTCTTGAGTGTGCTTATACAGGTGTAAATTACAGTTGCTCAATCTTAGAAATGGTTTAGTTTTGGTCTCATTTATTACTAGTAGTAATTGCAACTATGTGCGAGAGATAGCAAGTTAGATTGATCACAGCTTTCAATTTGATAGCATTATCTTCTTTTTACTGCTTGGGTCATTTGCTGGAAAATCTATCTTTATTTAAGAAAATATGAAAATATTTATTTTGTTCCATTATAAAAACTGGTTTGAGATGCCATTGTAATTTTGATATTTTACAGTTCACATCTCATTGAAAGATATGGCTTGATGTTGCACCATTCCAAGATGAAGGATGAATTATACCATCAAAGGAACTAAACTTATTTGGCTGAAAACATTCTTTGATACAATGTAATTTATACATTGAAAGGACCACATAATTTCTTAAAACGAAGCGCTACCATAATTTATTTTGTCTTTTATTTGTATTGATGAAAACCTTTCAAAATATAGTTCTCTTTCAGAACTCCAATACCAGCAGTTCTTCTGCATCCTCACCTGACCTCAATATGGACTCTAGCCAGGACTCTGTCATGGACACCTCTGAAGATAACACTGCCCCACCCTGCACCCTAGCACATGAGACCCAACAGATGGCACCTCTGGAGGCCTCCCTTGAGCTCTGGGCCAGTCTGCTCCAGGTGGAGCCGTTCGATCCAAACTGCATCCAGGATCCGGGATCCACAGTGCGATGTCTCCAGCTGGCTGCGGACATCATGGCAGCTTCAGGCAAAGTAAGGCTCTTCGTTCGTTATTGTATGTTCCTCATTCAGATCGTAAAGGTAGAATATTGTTGCTGAATATTCCAAATGCTTGTTTTCATATAACTTTTATGATTATTTGTGATAATTTTACTGTCATTTATTGGTTTCAATCTCACAATCATTAAAAACCCGGTTTTCACCAAGTACTGCATTGTCGCATAGTACTGCATGTTCAAAAAGCACAATAAGTAAGAATTTTTAAAAAGTCGAGAAGCAATTGATTGGCAAGTGGAAAATAGTATGAGAGTTTTTTGCCAGGTATTATGCATACACTTGATTATAATTTTTGTCAAAATAATACTGTAAAAACAATACCAAAGAGTGCAAATTTAAATGCAAATCTAATAAGAGCATGTTAAGTTCATCTTATTTCTTTTCTGTGTTATATCAATATTTCTAGAATGTGATTTTCATTCCATCTTCATTTTAGCATTTTGTTGTGCTTCTGTATTAATCATCGAATTCAACCCTTTCTTCCCCCCTTACCACTCCAGACTGTCAAAGAATTGTGGGTCCTGAGCATGCTGAGCAAGCTCGCGCACTCTACCTCATCACCCCAGCCGTCCATTGAGGCCGACCTGCACCTCTCCAGACTCCTTGCCAATGTGGGTCTGCATGAGCAGGCTTCCATCTTTGTCAGTAAGGCAGAGAATACTCTAGATGATGTTCCGGAATCCAAGAGGACTTCTCTGGTTTCTGATGTCCATCTTGGGAAATGCTTTACTCTACTGTATTCTGGACAGGTGAGTGTTGATTTGAATCTTTACCACACACACTTTATTCTGTGACCAACTTAAAATCAGAGGCACTTATTCTGATAGCGAGATTTAACTTAAACCAGGTTTAATTCATTATTTTTGAGACCATTGGCTTAACTTTTGAATAGCCTGATTCTAAAAAAAACAATGGCTTAGACCCAGCTTATGGAATACAGGCCACAAGGTTTGTATGAATGCTGGAATTCAAAAGCTTGTTTTTGTGAATGGAACTGGTTTCCGGCTCAGCTGCTTCAAATAATTTTTTTTATTATTGATCTATTTTATTATATATTCACATATGTACTGGAATGTTTATAAGGTTAGAAATGTGTGTTACAGAACCTGTCTACAGCCCAACTGTCTGCAGTGGCCACTTTTTCTGTTTTCCCTTGCTGGCCATTATAGACGCGTATGACAGTATTCATGTTCTTTAATCTTTATGCTTGTGCCTTTAATACTCCCTATCTCATAAATTCAGATGGAAGAATTTGAGAATGAATTCTCCAAGTATCTAACAAAGGCTTCCAAGTCATCTGGACACCGTTGCTGTCGAACCTACCTCACCTCAGCCCTAGCTAAGGAGCTCCATGCCCGATACCTCTTTCTACCCCCATCTCGGCGAAACCCAAAGATAACAAAACTCACCCAAGATGAGCATGGCGATGAAATAGTTCCCATCGATCTGCACATCGAGGCTATGAGGATTAGGATGGGTGTGGCCAAGATCGTCTTGGGAACAGGGATGAGTGACAGTTCAGATCAGTCTGATAGTGATAGATCCACTGCTTCGTTGTCGACTAATGATGGAGGTAACAATTTTTATGTAAAGTCAGGAAAGAAATTTTATGCTTTAGTTAAATAGAGTGCAATGTTGTGTGCTTGGTACTGTTTTGCATGAGACATTGTTGATGCACATTGTTCTAGTCCAGTGTACCAGACTAAAATCAATATTTTGTTGAAACAGTTATTTATGTGGTGAATAGGTGGCATATGAGATAAGATTTATGCTTCAAGAAAGAATATCAGTAATGATGCGTTCTTAGCTATTTTTATCACTCTGATCAATTTTGAAATTTCAGTTTAAAATCAGTTTACATAAGATGTGAGTTTTTCACTTTCTTACTGCCAAATGCACGTCATAACACAGTGCCCTTTGAAATGACTTATCAGACTATACACAATATGATTCTTACTTCATTCTTTTTTTTCCACCAGGTCAACAATCGTTGAGGTGGCGTGTATTGGATTCAGTGCTAGAATCAGTCTCTCAGGTTGCACAGAGTTACACCATGCAAGGATGTGTCAGGGAAGCTCAATGCTACATCACTGAAGGCATGAATCTTGCTCAGAAATTCCAGTTTCCAAGGAGGTAAGAACATCCCTCAAAATACTATCATTTACTCCTGAGTTGCATTTTATTTAGCCGTTTGTAAAGATAATGATAATAATAATGATAATGATAGATGCAATTTTATATAGCACACGAATCGACTCTGGGAGTGCTCAAGGCGCTTTGCATTATAATTACCCTAGTTTTAGCATGGCTCGAGTAAAGACTGGTGACCCTTTCCTGCACTAATTGATAACTGCTTGCACTGATTCGCACCTGAGAAAGGGTAATCGGTCATTCTTGGCTTTAGAAAAAATAACCGAGGCATAACCATCATGAATAATGGTACCAGCATATGGATATTCTTCTAGATTTGATACAAATAAGCACGGCGACAAATGTTAAAGCTGTGACATAAATATTAGCACAAATAAGTGAATGAGGGCATTTTCTGACTTGTCCTTTTTTAATTGGGTTGATCTGCTAGTTGATCGGTTGTTCAATGAATATAATGTAAGCTGAAGTTTATGTTTTATGGAAAATATATCATCCATAATATTTCATTGTTTTTCTGCTTTCAGGTACAGTAGATTGCTGCAGCAGCTGATCGAGGTCCAAATTATGCAGGGTCAGGAAGACGAATGCAAAGCCAACCTATCCAAGCTGAAGGCCATTATTTCTCTGGATGTTCAACACCAAAAGCTCAAGTTAGACGATCCACGAACCAAGAAGGGCACAAAGGGAGGAAAACAGAAGAAGAAAACCATCAAACAGCAGAAAGCTGCAACCAATACAGAAGAGAGCGATGAGGAAGGATTTGTCATCAAGAGTAGACCTTTGTCTATGTCAAGATCGCTTGCGAGTCAAGGCAGTGTAGACATGAGCAATTCACCAAGCTTGCGACCAACTCCAGTTTGCTCTGCTAAGCTGCCAGAATATGTCCATCACCAAAGCGGTTGCAGTTGCAACGAATGCTCAGACCTCTCCCTGCATGAACTTGAGACAGGATACTATTTAGGCCTTGCCAGCTACTACTCCCTTGTCTGTACTGATGAAGCAGCTTTAGCCACACTTGCAATCGCTAAAGAACTGCTTGGATGGTCTAAGAATAGGTTGAAAGACCTGCCCAAAAAGAACTTAAACCTGCCAAACGTGACCCATTCTTCTATCCAACAGTCATACCACCTTAGGAATCTATGCAAAGTACTTTCATCGCAAGCCAAAGTAGAACTTGAACTTGGGAAGATTGATGAAGCATTTAGAATTGCCCAAGAAGGACTTGATCTATGTAAGTGTGATCATACACCTTTATCAGTTGATTTAGTTGTGCAAGCATCGCTACACTACTCTACAGCGATTGCAGGGATTAATATGAAATCGACCACTGGCGGGAGTCATGCCTTTGATACATCTTGGACCGTAATAAGAGGTTGCAACACCGACACTGCCATAGTTGCTGACGAAGTTAGCAATGTAACCCATCAGCTTAGTCGACTCAGCATGTCTGCTACTGCAAAGCGCCCTCTCAAGCAAAACACTCCCTCCTGTAGGTTATTCCAGAATATGCTGGATACATCCTCAGCGAGACCAGAGATGGCACGAAAGAGAGATTCCAGAGGCTCAGAACAAGATGCAGTGCTTCCTGAAGAACTAGGCCTCTTTGGAGATGTTGTTCTGGATGAAAGCGATAAAGCAGCAGCTCCTGCTAAAGGGAAACCTAAACCGAGTCAAAGTAGAGCAAAGACTGCTGTGCAGGTGACAACCAAGAAAGGTGCAGTGAATTTCAAGGTGGCCAAGAAGACATGCAAACCATCAACAAAGACTGTTGAGGATGCTGATCTGTGCACTCCATCAGATGAAGCTGGGGTTTTCAGCTTTGACGAAGAAATAATATGCAACACCAAAAAGCCTGCAAAAGCCAGAGGTCGGAAAGGAAACGCCAAGAAGACCAAAGAACAGTCTCAAGACACCATTGAGGATGATCCGGAAGACTCTGTTACTTCCTTGAGAGCAAAGAAGGGACGCGGACCAAGCAAAAAGAGTGTCGAGCCTCAAGAACCTCCAAGCGATGCTAAGAACACTGAAATTCTGAAGATTGTAGATGAAGTTATCGCTGAATTTTCTGACACAAATGAACTCCCGGATGCTAAACCGAAGAGGGGAAGAGGAAGGAAAGCAAAGGATACCAGTGATGCTACAACGCAAAAAGAAACCAAACCCAAAGCAAGGCGAGGGAGACCAAAGAAAGGAGATTCTGGTGACATTGAGAACACCAGAGGAGATCCCGATCCAGGAAATCCAGATCCTGGTGTGCCTGACCTTCCAATATTCCTCTGTGATGAGAGTCTCAACGAAAGCATCACCATTGATGCACCTCCAGACTCTCCCTCCACGTCAGACATGGAATCCTCTCGGTTGGACTTCTCATTGGAAACCATCAGCCCCTGTAAACATCAGCCAGAGATCTCCATCTCAGACACAGCAATTCAAAGAAAATCGAACGCCACCAAGAAAGTCCATCCCAGGTCTTCATCTAAAGGATCAGAATCAAGTATAGAATGCGTTGTTCCTCTGGTTGATTTTGATACGTCATCCAGTAGCTTCCTAGAGACTCCAGCTGAAGTGGATATCAGCATCGGCAAGTTACTCCCAGATGCCCAAGACGATCTGGAGGACATTGAGATACCCAGAGCTGGTTCAGACTCGGAGGACGCAGGAAAGAAAGGGAAACGGAGAGGAAGAGGTGTAAAGAAGACCACTAGTAAGGCACAGATCATGGTCTATGAGGATGTTGAGGCACCTAGGGGGTGTGGGAAACACTTAGAGGAGAAGAAGTCCAGAGGTGGAGCTGTGAAGTCATCGAAAACTGACAATGGTCTGGCAGATACACAAAGTGCTGACATGACAGGTAGATAATGCCATTTTTTCTCCTGTCATGAAATAAGATAAGGGTATTTGAAATTGATTAAAAGTTAAGATCTAAAAAATAAAAAAAAAGTTGTTGCAACTCTTGAAACAAAAATACATACCCAATTTAAATCCAGATACATTTATCTGGTCTCATGTTAATGTAATATTTCTCCTGCAGAATCACAAAAAAGGAGCCACAAAAATAAATAGCTCCTAAAATTTTGCCTTTTCACTTGTTAAATGCCAATACATGATGGATTGTAGTGTCCAATCAATTTGTGGTTGGCAGTTTATAAGAGTTATATGCAGGCAACATTGCCTTCCCTTTTCATGTTCGGTGTTGCAGAATTTTTGCCTTTATGTAATTTGTTATCCTTATAGATACGATGCTTTAATATTTTACAGATCTGAAGTCCATCCAAGAGCAACTGGAGCAAGCATACAACCTCATCAAGCATCTCGCACCTTGCCCACTATATCGCCACATCTGCCAGCTCCTAGCTATGTGCCATGGTGATAAGAACCCAGTGGAATGCAGCCATTATTTGGCAGAGGCAACATCAGTAACCCTCAGACATCAGAAGCTCTCCAGCCTCAACAAGAAGATACGGTACGTCATTTTACTTTGTCTTCTCCCAACAAGTATTAAAATCTATATTTCGTAGATTGCTGGAACTGCACCATTACATCATTAAAGCAGTAGGAAGATAATAAATTTACTGAAAATGGATAAAAGTATGATTGGATGTACCAAACTTTTGAATGGTATATTGCATAGCCCGAACGTACTTCAAATAATCTGTGCTTTTTATGCCTCCGCCCTCGTTAGGTTGTGCTGTAGGCATTAGGTTTTAGGGTTGTCCGTCGTCCGAGCGTCTGGAACTAGTTACCGCGATAACTTCAGAACTTCTGAATGTAATTTAACCAATCTTAATGTGAGTCATGTGTCCTCCCTAGAGGAGAAGCTCTGGTCAAGAAGTATTAATAAGTGTTATCATTGTCATTATTTCATTGATTCAGTAAATTACGGAAGGCCAGTGATAGAGATGACCTAAGTCTCGCGTCCTCATTGGGTTCGTTATCGCTTCATGCTGCCAAGAAGGAAGAAGAGAGACTTCGACAGGTCAAGAAACATTTCCTACCTCCATCTGACGGACAAGATGACAATATTATCAATGATGTCGGAAGTGCTCTCCCTGAAGGTGAACTTTTGCTCATGAATCCGTTCATAGTTGCATATTTAGATATTTACGTTGAGTGCTTTGAACGAAGACAAATATTTTATAGTGTATTGAAAATAATCAATCTGCTTGGTTTGGTCAGACAGTGTGAATGTTACATTGCTGTCAATATTGTAACATAGCAATGAAAGTGTATTATTCACTGCCTTCATATAGCTCGAATCGTTGAGGCATCGTGATGTAGTGATTCTGACACTCGTCTTTCAAGTCGAAGGTCGAATTCCCCCTCCCTATGACGTTAATTTCCTTCAGCATGAAAATTATTCACATTCTGCTGCACTCAACCTACGTTGAAAAACAAAATAATGAGAAAGTGGATGTCTTTCATTCCAAAACATATTACATTTTTTTGTCTTTATGAGTTGTAAATCTCTCACCAAGATGAATATCAAACAAATGTTTTCATATAATTGCATGATTTGTTTATTATTGTTCTGCTTCATTTTGTTCAGTTAAATATCTTCATCCCTCAAGTCTGAAGAGATTGAAGGTTTCTTGTGGAATTACCCAATTTCATGATTCTTGCACATTTACATGTTCTCATCTTCAAAAATCTATCATCTTTTTTTTCCCCTTATAACGAAGGCTACACTGTGTGTCAGCTATCTGTAGTGTCAGACAAGCCATCTCAAGCCAACTCCTTGACTGCATCCAGCCAATTGGTTCTCACAAAGATACAGAAAGGAAAACAGCCTCTTGTAATCAGGTTGCCAATGGTAAGAATAAATCTTAGTATTGTTTTCTTCTTTTCTTTTGTTATGTTCCTTACTGAATCTTTGTTAATCTTGTCTTTTTTCCCTTTTTTTTTATTAAAAAAAAAAGTTTTTGACCTGTGTGAAGTTGGAGGGGTGTGAGAAGGAATACCTGTGGGTCATGGTAATTTAGTTAACCTTTTACATACCCTGGCAGCCCCTTCAAATCTGTTATTGTGTTGTGTAAATATTTAGTATCCTATTTTCTCACAAATGCTAAATGTATAACGAGTAATGAATAATGAATGATGAATAAATAAACGAATGAATAATTAAATTAATAGATAAATAGATACATTGTATACAAATAAATAGATAAATAAATGAATGCAGGTATTAATTTAACATACTGTTGAATATTTCATCAAGTGCTGTGAACATTTACACTAATGTTAGAAGCTGATGTTCAATTTTTTTTTTTTTTTGACACATGCAAGATCCAAAATAGTGTGTGGTTGGCAGATTCGATCATCTTTTTACCCCAAAAGCCCTTTTTTCTGTTTTTTTTCTTCAGAATGCTGGTGCTGAGATTGTCAATACCTTTGAGAGGATCCTGATTGAGAGTAAGGAAACAGCGAAGGAGACCGACAAAAGGGTCTGGTGGAGTACAAGACTAAGACTAGATGAGGAGATGCAGGTCAGTGAGATTATAGTAATGTATAAGCTTAAACATTCGTAGTGGTTTTATTTTCAAGAATTTTGCAGTCTTGGCTTCGCGAGAATATCCACTCTGTATTAAAAAATGTGATAATAACAACATGCTATAACGTTGAACTGTTCCAAAATCACTAAAAATGTACGCAAAAATATTGGCTTATACAGTATTTAACAGTTTGGGATTTGTTAATTTGACTTATTTAAACTGATTCCATTTTCAAAAGGCCCATAATTCTTGGCTAGATGCTTTTTTTTTATTCATCCAAAATTTATGAGCATCTGTACTCATTCATAATGCAGTAACACAATACCATCTTACTCCTCAAGACATCCATTTTATTATAGAATGGTGTGAGTGAAGAAAGAATTAGACACTAGAAGTCAGAAGAGATAGATGCAATACATAATACACTCCTCAAAGCAAGTTAAAGATCACTCTTAAATGTGTGAAAGTTCTTAATTAACCCTTTGGATGCTACAGGCTTGTACAAAAGCCAAGTGCAGTATTCACTCTATGAAGCCGAGCTTCTACAGAAGCCAGATTATAACGGTGTCGCAAATGAGTTAGAATTTTCGCCTGTAAAATTTGGGTATTATGTAGCAATTCTAAAGCAAACAACATACATTTTCACCAACTCTCTTTGGCCGTATTATCCTGTCAATTCTTTCACATTTGCATCTCCAGTCTATGACTAAAGATATGGAGAACAACCTTCTGTCTTGCTGGAAAGGACTGCTTCAAGGAAGTTACCCCGACCAGAAAGCGGAGAAGAAGCTCAAATCTCTCGGACAAAAATTGTGCACATCGTTGCAAGAGGCTTCACAAAGAGACATCAGCTCTGTGTTGTGTGAGGTAAGTTTGATTGCTGTATGCTTATGATGTACGATATATTATTACTATTATTAATTGATAAAGAATATAATGTATATTGATGCAGTGATGCTTAGCATTTTCTGATTTTTATTCTTTAATAGACACATTAATGTGAATTTCTGCATTCACCTCTAGAATCCTCTCCATGTGGACCATATCTAGGGTCCATACCAAGATTAACCAGCCTTCAGCCAGGTGTTATGGATCCTAATTTTATGAATAATTACTTTCTTTCTTACTATCTCTTCTCTTATATATGTCTTGTGGACTCCTTCCATCACCTCACCCTTACTCAAACAAACCAGGCTTTGTCCTGTTTCACTGCCCCACAGGTAGGCAGTGAGGATCTTAATATTAAAGATCTTGCCAAGGAGTGTGAGAAAAGAAGACCATGAAAAAAGAATTACTCAAATCATAAATCGTCATTCAAATGTTTTATTTACCCTTGCATTTAAGTGCTTGAAGGACTCCTTCCATCATTTAACGTATATCCAGGACACCCAAGTCTTGTGAATAATTGGGAAAAACAAGGCCATGAGAAGACAATGCGAGTACCAAAATATTAATTTATTTTCTTTTTTCTTTTTACATGTCCTTGGTTTTTTTTCAGTGCCTGGTGGACTCCTTCCATCACCTAACCCACACCCAGACTAACCAAGCCTTGTCCAGTCTAACTGGCCTACAGCCAGGCAGTGAGGACCTCACTCAGCTTGGTATTACTCTCAAAGATCTTGCCAAGGAGTGGGAGAAGTCGAGGCCTTTGCAGAGGAATCTGGTGGTGCTCATTCTCGATACGGTAAGTAATGGTGAATCTTTAACTAAATTTGGGCTCAAATTCAAATGAGATGTATAGAGAAAGATGCAATCTCTCTAGACTGGACAAATGTGTGAACAATCTTGCTCCAGTGTACCTTGCAGATCTACTCCTCCCTCATACATCTAAGTATAATACCCGTTCTACAATGTCAAAAACACTCATCGTCCCTCGTACCAACAAACGCATAGGTGATAGGGCATTCTCTGTAACTGCCCCACGTATATGGAATTCTCTACCCATCACAATTAAGAATAGTCAAACACTCTCTTCATTTAAGAAGTGTCTCAAAACACACCTTTTCTTGTAAATGTATTATATTCTCCATTGATATGTTAATTTGCTTGTTTATAATCTATGTATTCGTTAATTCTGTTATTCTGTTTATTCTATACATGTATGCATTTGTTGGCCTGTTCTGTATTTTCTGCCTCTCTTAAAATGCGCATTGAATCTCACGAAAAGGCGCTTTATAAATGCAAATTATTATATATATTAAAGTAAAGAGTCTATGATAGATTATGACAAGTCGACTGAACACTGAAGTATATTTAATCTTATATGGATTGCATTTGAAATTACAACATTTTTAAGCTAATCTTGAGTCTCTAAGCATGATGTGCTGGCTACCAATGAACCATTGCTTGCTCTGTCCCATCTCACATCAATGAGTCCAAGACAAGCAGCGGTCACCATTTTGACAATTTTTTTACATGTTTAAACTTCAGGCTTTTGTACCTATTATTTCCAACAGGCAATCCAGCAGCTTCCCTGGGAGAGCCTTCCTGTCTTGCAGGACTGGCAGGTAACCGGCTACCAAACCACCACTTTCTGCTCTCCCACCTCGGGGCTCGTGAGTCTGGGGCAACCATTTATTATTTTTACAATTTTCTACAATTNTTTTCAGTGCCTTGTGGACTCCTTCCATCACCTAACCCACACCCAGACTAACCAAGCCTTGTGTAGTCTAACTGGCCTACAGCCAGGCAGTGAGGACCTCACTCAGCTTGGTCTTACTCTCAAAGATCTTGCCAAGGAGTGGGAGAAGTCGAGGCCTTTGCAGAAGAATCTGGTGGTGCTCATTCTTGATACGGTAAATATTAGGGGATGCTTTACTAAATATGGTCTCAAATTCAAATGAGATATATAGAGAAAGATGCAATCTCCCTTAGACTGGACAAAGTAAAGATTATGACAAGTTGACTGAACACTGAAGTATATTTAATCTTATATGGATTGCATTTGAAATGACAACATTTTTAAGCTAACCTTGAGTCTCTAAGCATGATGTGCTAGCTACCAATGAACCACTGCTTGCTCTGTCCCATCTCCGATTCAATTAGTCCAGGGCAAGCAGCGGTCACTATTTTGACCATTTTTTTTACATGTTTAAACTTCAGGCTTTTGTACCTATTATTTCCAACAGGCAATCCAGCAGCTTCCCTGGGAGAGCCTTCCTGTCTTGCAGGACTGGCAGGTAACCGGCTACCAAACCACCACTTTCTGCTCTCCCACCTCGGGACTTGTGAGTCTGGAGCAACCATTTATTATTTTTACAATTTTCTACAATTTCTGTGTGTTTTTATCAATAAAACTTGGTTTTACTCAAATTTATTTGTACCCATTTCCAACAGGCAATCCAACAGCTCCACTGGGACAGCATTCCTATCATGCAAGACTGGCCCGTATGCAGGCTACCAAACCACCACTTCCTGCTCTCTCACTTGAGGGGACGTCATTATTTGACCATTTTCTACATTATATTCTTAGTTTCTGTCAATAAAACTAATTTTACTCCTTTTGTACCCGTTTCTGACAGGCAGTCCAGCAGCTCCCATGGGAGAGCATCCCTGTGTCGCAGGACTGGCCAGTATGCCGGCTACCAAATCACCACTTCTTGCTCTCCCACGTTGGGGCTAGTGAGTCAGATGCAGCAGCAGTCACTATTTTGATCATTAATACATTTTTCTGTGTTTCTGTCAATAAGGCATATTTTTGTACCAACTTCCAACAGGCAATCCAACAGCTCCCATGGGAGAGCATCCCTGTGTCGCAGGACTGGCCAGTATGCCGGCTACCAAATCACCACTTCTTGCTCTCCCACGTTGGGGCTAGTGAGTCAGATGCAGCAGCAGTCACTATTTTGATCATTAATACATTTTTCTGTGTTTCTGTCAATAAGGCATATTTTTGTACCAACTTCCAACAGGCAATCCAACAGCTCCCATGGGAGAGCATCCCTGTGTCGCAGGACTGGCCAGTATGCCGGCTACCAAATCACCACTACTTGCTCTCTCACCTCGGCGCCAGTCAGTAGGGCAAGCAGCAGTAGCTATTTTTGCCATGTTCTACATTTTATTCTGTGTTTTTGTCAATAAAACATATGTTTGTACCTATTTCCGACAGACCATCCAGCAGCTCCCATGGGAGAGCATCCCTGTGTCGCAGGACTGGCCAGTATGCCGGCTACCAAATCACCACTACTTGCTCTCTCACCTCGGCGCCAGTCAGTAGGGCGAGCAGCAGTAGCTATTTTTGCCATGTTCTACATTTTATTCTGTGTTTTTGTCAATAAAACATATGTTTGTACCTACTTCCGACAGACCATCCAGCAGCTCCCATGGGAGAGCATCCCTGTGTCGCAGGACTGGCCAGTATGCCGGCTACCAAACCACCACTTCTTGCTTTCCCATCTCGGGGCTAGTGAGTCTGGGGCAAGCGTCCTGGCCAAGGGGGTGAACCCGGACAAGGCATACTACGTCCTCAATCCAACAGGAGACCTGGATAACACACAGAAGACTTTCCTGGACTGGTTTCAAAAGTAGGTGGTCTTGTTTTTGTTTATCCTTCAAGTGCAATCTTAACCTACCTACCTACCAGGTCGGCTAAACTGCCGAGACCTAGTATGGATCCTCCAGTTACATTACTCCTGTCCATCATGATATTTTTCAGTTCGTCTGTGCCAACTGCTCCAGTGCCGGCTTTTAAAGTGTCAACATAGGTCTTGTGCTTTCTGCTTTCTACCTTAAGACTTATTTTCAAGGGTGCCTTTTGACTTTCATAACCCTGTATTCCATTACTTCAAATTAATTTGAATAATCCCACTGACAACTTTAGATGTAGAAGTCATTGGAAGCCAGTGGAAAATTATTTTTTCATGAATCAATAAAGTATCCTTTTTCTTGTGTGCTTATGTGTCGTTGATTTTTTATCAGAGAAAGCACAATTATTTGTAAGTAATACCAATGCTTCTGAAATTATGAGGTATTTTTAATGGTTACAATTATTTAGCCGTACATAGAATAGTATGTCGTTGTGGGTTAAATTCTCCATCAATCTTGGGGTGTTTGGATACATAATGCACATAGAGTGAGCTTGAAAGTTGTCTGTATGCTATGGAAAATCAAGCAAGCTCAATGTGAAAAATCCATTTAATTTATGTGTTTAAATGTGTCAGAATTAAAGTGCATGTTGCCTCCCTGAATATTTTTTTGGGGGGCGGGGGGTTCTCAGATAGAGGCAAGCTTTATTTGGGGAAATGGAATTATATTATACATACAGAGTAACCAAGTTGATGGTTTCATTAACATGGAAAATATTGCATTTTTTAAAAACTTCCCAGAGGAAGGAAGTATTTCAAAGAACTATTGATGTGAAAATAAGAAAATAGATTTACGAAGCTTAAAGAAGGTCAGACAAGGGATAATGAAGTAATTGATATTGGAAGTATTCTTTTAATAATTGTTATATGGGGATCCTCCCCCTAGGCAATATGATCAGCAGAGGTGTCACCATAAATTATCAAGTACACCCCTTTTTCCTCTCATACCAATTATTCAAATTGACAGCCCACTATTCCATTTGGATATTGATAACTGTTTAAAAAAAACATCTCTTTTTCCTGTGAAATATTGCAGCAACTTTGCAGAATGATATGTTTTCACTCTATGAAAATAAATTTTGCAATACCCATCTGTGTAGTGTATCCTTTCAAGTTCACAGAATAGTAGATGGGGTATTCCATATGGAAAAATATATTGTGTGACATAAAAAAAATACCATTTTACATCCTGGTGACCAGATAATGAGCTGATTTACGCTCTTTAAAGTAGATATTCATTCAGAAAATGAAAATACGACAAATTAGATATGAAAGGGGAGCTAAGAGGTAATATCACCAAACTGGATGACTGTAGAATGATGTATAGTTACCTAAATAGAGTAATCCAGTATTTTAAAAATGCCCCAAAATGCTGTTTGGTAAAAAAAAATACATGTATTTTAATGACGCCACCAAATGTACTCGGGCTTATAATGCGCGCAGCTTTTGTGTAGAAATCGCATCCAAAATGGGTCCAGCACATGGATGTGCGTTAACGGATAAATTTAACATTTGGTGACGTCAGATTTCTGCCCTTAGTCTTCTCATATCAGACCCTTTCCAGTTTACATGTTTGGTGAAAAATCAGGAAGCAAGCCTTTATTCAATTCTTTATCATTTTTCAGAATGTCCCATATAGGTGTGATTTTGAAATGTTGTAGCTCATTCAGAACCAATATTCAACCATTATTATATTAATCAATCACATCTCACAGAGAGAACAAATGGAAGGGAGTTGTAGGCAGAGCCCCCACCAAGCCGGAGTATGCCTCTGCTCTGACAGATCACGACCTCTTTGTGTTCTGCGGCCATGGGACCGGTCGGGAGTTCTTGACCGGGGACGACATCCAACGCTTGACCTGCAGGGCGGCTACTCTCCTCATCGGTTGCAGTAGTGGCAAGCTGAAGGTCGATGGCTGCCTGGATGCTAGCGGAATGGATCTTAATTATCTCCTCGCTGAATGGTGAGTCTGGATATGTAGACTAGTGAAAAATCACCTGCTACAATAGAGCCTTCCTTGAAGTGGCCCCATCGTGGACATGAGAGGGTGCTAAAAAAAGATTGAATACGACATTGCAATATTGTAAATTATTATATGTCCTATTATATATTCTAAAGCACAATGTTCAACAATTAAAACAATTAAAATTAAAAATTCCCGACCAGAACAAAGCCTTCTTTGACGTGGCCCCACCGTTGACATGAGACGGTGCTTAGAAGAATGAATACTGCATTGCAATATTGTAAATTAATATTTGTCATATTATTTATTTTAAAGCAGAAATGTTCAATACTGATGAATAAGAAAATGCTTCATACTGTTAAGCCAATACCATAATATGGGGAATAGAAGTAGGCAGAGACAAATGGAGATATGGATAGAATGTACTTTTGCTTGACAAATAAAAAGCGAAAAAAAATAGCCTGTGTTTGTCACCTCCATTCATTCAGAGGTATTTTGTTGTCCTATCTGGCACTAAATCTTTCATGTCCTGCTTTTGATCTCTTTCACACCTGTTGGCATTGTGAATATTTCTATTTAGTCACATGTGCATGTGTATGCCCATGGATATTGTGTTCAGAAAACGGTATAAAGTTGTGTTCTTATTTTCCATCTGACCAAATCTAAATCCCCTCATAATTCACCTCAAGACTTTGAACTTAACACCGTATGCGTGACCTAGGTTCATAATTTTTACTGGTTACTTATGTAACAGCCATTCTTCTTCATTTATTCTGCATATAAAATTAAAGATTTTACAATCATCATCATGGTCATCCGCTTGTCAAATATTGTTTGAAGAAATGTCATTTCAAATCACATCCATATAGTGTGAAGAATTATAATGGGGAAGAAATATTGGAATATTTTTGGTGCTTAATATTTAGCAATTGTTTCCAGACAGCATAGATATAAAAGGAGACTCAAATATCAGTATTTTGTCTGCTCGTGTTATTTTCATAGTTCTTAATTCCGCTAATGGTGATGTGTGGAAATATTTCTTATGGTGAAAGGCGCCGGCTACTGTCTCATGAATTTGAGAGAATTATGATAATAATTATAACATTTATATGGAGATTTATACTGGTGTTTCTAAGGCATATAACCACAGCTTTATGTTGTGTAAACAAAAGAGTGCGTAAATAAAAACCTGCACTGACAAACAAAAACACTCTGTCATTAGAGAGACAATAGTTAGGATTGCACTGTTTGTTTACCAACCACTGATTTAAAGCTTGATAGGTACCATGTTATACAAGTCTCCACTTAGCACTGTCATTGAGTGTTCTAGGTCATTGGTGATAAAAAGAGAATGGGGAAGGTTCTTTTGGGGGGGTGTAAAAAACTTTTTAGGTAGGTTGTTTTGTTTTTGTTTTCTTATTTCAAGTATGTTATTTGCTGTGATTAATTTGGGGAAGTCATTTTTCTTCATTTATGTTTTTCTTTTTTTCTTTTTTTATTATGGGTGGGGTGTTGGTTGTTTTTTGCATTTTTGAAGGATTCCAAATTGTGTTAAAATCACTCTCTTAGTGCATTGTAACCATGGTTTCTCTCATTCTGGCAAGAAGTCTCGCGGATGCTTAATTTGAGGGAACAGAAAATTCTCTTCTAAAAAAAATTTTTTTTTTACTACAAGGCTTTGTATTAATGTCCATGGATTAATCATGAACTATTGTAGGGGTATTTCAATTTCAATCCCCATATTTATTGGCATAGTGGCAATTTTAGAATTTGTCATTTGGCGTTATTTCTTGAAGATTTTTATGCCTCCGCCAACGTAAGACGGTGCTGGAGGGATTAAGTTTTCGGATAGCCCTCGTTCCGTCCATCCTTCCTTGCGTTTATGCAAAACTTAATACCATGATAACTTCAGAACCGATGAACGGATCTTGGCCAAATTTGGGTCAAGTTTATGTATAAGCATGTGGAAATAAACTTAAGAATTTTATTATGCCTCCGCCAACGTAAGGTGGTGCCGGAGGCATTATGTTTTCGGGTTGTCCGTCCGTCCGTCCATGTGTCCGTCCGTCCGTGTGTCCNGCTTGTTTTTGTTTTTGCTCTGTTTTATATATTACATGCAGTCCATTTTATTTAGTCCATTTGATCTTTTGGGGGATGGGAATGGGAAAGTTGTCATATTTTTGATGGATTTTAAAACATGCTACAACACTCTCCTAATGCATTGTAGCTATGGTTCTCTCATATGCTTGTTCTGGAAGAAAAAGGTCAAGAAGTTTAATTTCAGTGAACATAAAATACAAGGACTTGGTATTTAATAGTGACCATTGACTTACCAAGAACTATTGTGAGGATATTTCAATTCATTGGCAAAAGTTTTAGTTACTATACTTTGTAAAACTTGAAGACAAAAAATAGAACATGTAGCCCTTTTGGGGGTTATAAATGTAAAAATCATTAGTATTAGATTGTAGATTATAGAGCAAGGATGCAAATGTAGGATGATTATTTTCATTGCAGTAAACAAGAATCATCATAGCACAATAATATGATATTAATGGATCTTTCTGTATGTGTAATGAATGTTATCATTTTCCTGCTCTTGCAGCCCATGCGTCATTGCCAACCTATGGGACGTTACCGATCGAGACATTGACCGATTCCTGGAGTATCTACTGAAGGCTTGGCTTGCCACCGCAGCAAAGACCCCGCCCACCAACGACAACCAATCACTGGCCAGCTTGCTTAGCGATGCCCGCAAGGCATGCAAGCTAAAGCATCTGATTGGCTTTGCACCGGTGCTTTACGGCCTTCCAGCCATAATGCAGGAAGGGTGAAATTCCTTCCTTTTCAAGGATATTAAACCACCAAACAGAACACCACATTGTCATCCCTTCATCATGGAAACTTCTATCATGATGTACACTGAAGTATCCTTTATCAAAGATCTTCCATTCCTTAAATCAATTTTTTGAATTTCATACAGAGGTTGATTTCGGTAACTGCCTTCTGGCCGCATGTAGGAAAGGATAAAATTCCTTCCATTTCAAGTATACACCTGTATCAACTCCTGATCAATAATATGCACTGTGCACAGTATTTTTTATCAAAGATCGTGAACCATTCCAAGACCAGTTCTACTTCATATTTTATACTGAGCTTGATTGACTTTGCACTGGTGCTATACCACCTTCCATTTCCAACCTTGGTCATCAATTACAAGCCAGGATGAGGGAGCAAGTTTAAAAGGGAGATCATTGCACTTCAATTGTGTAATCATTGTTTGATTGATGGACAAAAAGCAGGGGACCCATCTTCAGAGCAGCCAATTATATAACATGAACCAAAAGTATCCTTTATAAAATATCTCCTCATTCCAATTTCACTTCCATTTTTTTTCTTCAATCTATGTATGACAAAAGGAGTTCTATACTTTATGTCAAATCAGGGAATCACAAATGAATATCTTTGAGAATTGAGCACAATTGGCGATAATGATATCTTTTCTCATGGTTTGATGAAGTATGCAACATGATTCAATTTGTAAATACCTCTACGTTGGAATGCAGCTGTAAAATGTTTAATGAACCTTTTACTTTTCTTGATCTTGAAAATTATAATCTCCTTTTGCCATGTACCGATCAATGTTTTCTTTTTCTTTTACATTTTTATGTTGCTGTTGTTCATTGTATAAGTAGAATGTTGCATCCTTTCATTGAATTGTGTTATTTTAATGCAGTTTATACCTGACAAAGTTCAGTCACTTTGTTTATGAGAGCAACCTAAGTAGCATAATGATATTGTTTATTTACAATAAGCCTCATATTAAACCACCAGCCGCCCAAAATGTTAAAAACCTCAATGTATTCATAAGTAAATGAAAGATAATTCATGTGTAAGGGGTGTTTCCAGGAAACTGTTATTCAATTAGAAGCTGAAGAGCTCATTTAATTAGAGCATGGGTTTCGTATATTCAAGGAAACGTTAAGTACGTTATCTTAATTGGCCTGTGGTGATTAACTGGAAATTTTAATCAATTGCAGTTTTTGTGTAATCCCCTAAATGTGATATGAATAAAGTGTAAGTCCCCTCTCATTTTTAGCATAAATCGCAGTCCTGTTGTAGATATCTAGATAGATTTTCTATGAAGTGTTTGATCCAACGTGTTTTGCATGAATGGGCACAGTGACACATAAGAGGAGAAAAAACTATTGCCATAAGTCACCAGTCTCCTCTTGTAAAAACCTTGTAAAAAAGGGATTTAATTATGCTTTTTCATCGCAACAGTGTTTTTGGTTGTAGGGCCATCATTTGACCTTCAACCACATACCCAAATAGTTTAAAAAGGTCGATTGATGTGAAAGATTGTCCAAAGTAACATATTTATGTCTCTGCCACCATTAGGTGGTAGGGAGGAATTGTTCTCTCTGTGTGCTCAATGACCAATTCATAACTTGTTGGATCATGTTAATTTTCACACACAATCTTGTGGAGGGGAACTCTCGTAAGAAAGTCATGTTACTTTTAATGGCCAGTAAATTTCTAATGCATGCACAAATATGTGGGAAATTACAGATTTTTTTTTGATTGGGAATGTTATGAAGTAGATCGTTGCATCACTCCTTTTTTTATGAATTTTTGCCGTTTTATCAGTAGAGATGTGTATTTTTCCCTTTTTAGTGAATTAGCGAACTTTTTGTTGATTTGGTCTTTGTGATCTTTGGTCTTTTATTATGCAATAAACTGTTTTTGTACAAGTTATTTCCATTATGTAGTTAATGTTACACCACATCAAACTTTGACCCTGTGATTTTGTAAAGGATGCTAAGATAGTTACTGCTTTCAGCCCTTCTGCACACCCCCTGCATACCCTTGCTCAAGCTTGAAGATAATAGTGATTTATGATTCTAGGAATCTCTTATGAAAGACACTCTTTGGGGAACTAACTAGAAAAGATTGATTTTATAATACTATGACTGAATCCTAGAATATGATGTGTAGTTAAGTAAAATTGCTGAAAATAATACCTCACGTAAAAATAAATGGCTTTTTATGTACGTAATTAAGTGATATTTCTTGAGGATGGTTAATTTTGTCTATAACGGGCATTGAATTGGTAATTATCAAGGGCAAGGCCGCTTTTTAAAGGGCACATTTTATTCCTTTAAATAAAAAATGGGAGAAAGGTATCCAAGGTATACAAAGGTATACAAAAAATATCCAAGGCCATTTGGTACGCACTGACTAAAAGTGAGCGGGGCCTCCTTGGTCGGGACTTTAGTAGGCTTAATTCATGTCCTGCTTATAATGGTAAGGCAAGGAAACAGAAAAAGTTGTCATTGTAATCAGGCAACCTCTTGAAAAGTTCTCAAATACATGTAGATGGGAGCAGTATGAGTGGCCACTAACGACCTGGGTGGTGTTTCAACAAGTTACAAATGACTTTGTTTGTTGCAGCGGCAAGCAGTCATTTTCCGACAGTTACCTTAGGAATTGATCATGCTTTTCATCCTATCAAAATGAAGGATTTCATTGGATTTAGTGAATGCTAACTAATAATGGCTGTGACAAGGTTCATGAAATATGGTTCAGTTCTTATCCTGATGATCAATATTGAGAGTAAATTACTCAATAAAAATAACATGCTCCAGTCATTCTTAACTTCATTCATAACTTGCTGGCTGCACAATGTAATTGTGTAAATGTTATTTTCAAAATGGTCAAAGTCATTGGCTTACACTGCATTTAAGCTGCTCAATTTTTTGCTTGAATGGGCCTTATTGATGTGGAGATGGATGTTAAAAAAGTTGTTTTGAAATCCTGCCCATTCATGATCAAAATATGTAGGAAAACTAATTGTTATCACCTCAAAAAAATACACAGAGGTATGAATATCAGGATGATATGTTCGAATTCTGCTCTTGTTATTTTAAGACCGTTGAAGGAAACTGTTTAACTTACGTACACATACCTTTATCTCCTGATTTTGTGCTCTAAACTTGTATAGGCTAAATGCGTAATCAAGTGCTTTTTATAATGATTATAGTGAGCTGATGTATTCTGTCTAAAATTGGACCACATTGTATAATTTTTATTGTATAAGCTTATATTGTCACTGGGATTTTGTTTTCGCTAATTTCAACTATCACCATCCACTATAGGCCTGGAAAATGTATGTTTGTTAAAATGTTGGCTTTTACCGTATGTATTTGTTCTTCTATCTAAAAGCACTGGCTTATTGTGCTGCACTCAACCCAGGTGAAGTGAATGGGTACCTGGCAGGAATATTTATTCTTTGAAATGCCAAGTGCGCCGTGAATGGCTGCCGGGCTAAAGCCAGGGTTATAATAATGTAAAGCGCCTTGAGCACTCAGCAGAGTG
>BQKZ01000066.1:177698-206197 GCA_036244855.1 Temnopleurus reevesii
ATTTGTAATGTATGCTGAATATATCATTGCAAGCAGGGTTACCAATCTACCTGGAAAATGGGTTTCTTTTCCAGCCAGAGAAAAATCAGGGAATTTGACACAAAGTAGGTGAATTAGTGAATTGTGCCAAGGAAATGACATTTTGAAAATTTATCTGGGAAGTTTGCTCTCCTCGAATAGTGGGAACCTCAAAAAGGTTTTGATTTCCATTGAAATACTTTTTCTTTAGTGATAAATATTAATAGTGGAATAGGAAATTATGTAACATCTTTGAAATGAAATACTTTAAAGAGACATGTGGATTTTTCGTGAGCATGAATTGCAGGGTTTGGTGCTAGTTTATTTCCGAGCATAAGAAAGACAAATGATAGTAATTAGACTTTTTGTTTTAGATATAGCATTCAATTTGTTATTCCTCTTCTTTTTAAAAGCTCTCTTCAAATGCAGTATGATTACCCTATGTTTATCGAAGTGAAGAAAGTTATCAACCTCATTCAACTTTTATACCATAGAATAATACAAAATACTGCAAAGCAACAAAAAAATATTAATACAGTCAATCTTGCCTATTAAAGTCATATCTGTTGGGACTGAAGAAATAGCTTTGACTTTTTAGAAATCATTGACTTATGAGGGGTAAAATTGATAAGATACACAAAAAAAAAATGAAATAAGCTGAAATAAGTTGAAATAAGCTTCAACTTATGCAATTATTTGACGTTTGCTAGGTTGACTTAGGCAAGGTTGACTGTATACAGTAATGTTTATTTCCATCCCACCATTCCGATCAAATATTACATTATTTTGACTCACTTTGTAGTGTAGAAGATGTCTCTGTGTATATATCTCTTTTATTTGGTATCATTCTTTTAAACAAATGTGACATTGTTTTACTCACTCTGTAGCATAAGGGTCTCTCCGTGTATACCTCCTTTATTTGCTCATATCTGTAGCTCCATCTCAAACCACTGATTTGCGCTCTTATCTTTTCGCAAACAAATCAGTGGGGGAGGAGTTTCTACATCTCTTTGCCTCATGGGTAATGTAGAAGAAGAATATTAAAAACACCCCCTTTGAAGTGTAACAAGACTACTCCAGAGGTTGACTGTCTGATGAGGAGGGTGTGTGGATTTTCACCCAAGGTGCCTGAGTGCTTAAATCAAAGTAGCAGGCTGTAAATTTTTCGAGGATCGGAAGATATTTTCCTTTTTAATTTCATAGTCCTCGCCAATATCATATTCCAGGGGGTGTTGTTTGTCATGGGATGGTTTATTTGATGATTTGATTTTTTTTTTCGGAGTAGAAATTTCTTGGGTTCTGACACCCTCTTACAAGGAAAGATAAAAGAAATTTGGGTTTTTAGAAGAGGTTTCGGTTGATTTGAACCATTGAAAAGTTTTGTCTTGTGAGCAGAGAACCCGTCTTTTGAGAGGGTCGAACTTTTGAAACTGTGGAACATGTTGAGAGTATTAGCATTAATTGTGCTGCTCCAGCCAGCGATCGGTAAGTCAACTCAACTCTTTTTTTTTTTATCATTGATTTTCATGAGAGAAAGTGATGAATTGAGAGGAAAGAAAGACAGAAAGAGAGTGGGAGAGGGAGATATTTGGAGGGGGTTGAGACGGAAATAAAGGAGGAGATGGAGCAGAGAGAAAGAGAGAGGGAGGGAGAGAGCAAGAGGAGAAATAGTAAAAGGAAAGCATTTATTAGTAGAACTTGGAGGGAGAGAGAGAGAGAGTAGCAAAGCAAATTTCAAAGAAAATGTGATAACAAATGGCATTGATCAGGGTGTTGAGAGAGAGAGAGAACGTCAGAGACAGAAAAGGGTACACTGTAAAGCATATTGAGAGGGAAAAGCAGCAAGAGTGAGAGAGAGAGAGAGAGAGAAAGAAAGAGAGAAAGGAGAGATAAAAGCATTTGCAAGAGTAGAGAGGGAGAGAGACAGATGATGTTGTAAATTAAGCCCTTAAAGATGTTGGATAGAATTGATGATTTGACAATGTAACTATTGAAAGGAACTTGGGGGGAAAAAACCCTGTAACGTAAAGTTTTGGATCAATCATAAGTCTATTGAAAATCAAGTTTTTGATTGCTTGCAAACTTGCTCTATGTTGCAGTCAGCTGGACATCATTAAATGGATCATTGAGAAGAAATTGAAAATGAAAAATGGGAAAAGCCCAAGGGTCATATGAACTCCAATATCAATTTTTTCCTCCCAGGTAAGCTACAAGAGATACAGCTAGGGAAACCAGTTATCTTTTTAAAGTCCAACGTTTTTCTCTAGTGTTTGTTAACTTTAAAAGTAGACAAATGATCTAAATGATATTGTGTTTGGAATGATAATGGATTATCTTCTAAAAGAGTAAAAAGGAAGGTGGGTGCACTGCATGAAGATAGGAATGCCAGGGACAAAATAATTTTCTGAAGTTTCTTATGAGTTTCCACTCTCAAAAAAGATCAAAGAAATTGCTTCACTCTGTGAAACACTATTGTGCAAAAACAGCCATATAGTGATAGTTAGCACATTTTTTATTCAATTAAGCCTTGATTAGAACTAAAACTGGAAGTAACTTGTATGTTTGAATAATTTGAACCTTGAATTATTGCTTCAAATTTTTCAGAGATGTATGAAATTGATATATTTTGAGTATAGAAATTATGTCTGTTTTGTAGACTAATGTTTAAGAGATTATTTGATGGTAGGGTGAGTCTAATATTAACTGAGGTGTTTTTACAACTCTCCAAGTAATACAGTAAAACATACTGTTGTTTTCTATGAAAAAGAGGCAATAATTCGAGCCAGAGAGATGAGCTTTCAAGCTTGACTTGTCAGTAGGGTATCAAGGCATGGGTTTTATTTCTTTTGAAAGGAGAAATGCCTTTTCATGACATTTAGAAGTGTAAACTTTCCAGGTTTGAAAAAGAATATGAAAGATAAAAAAGTGATTAAGAAAGAAGTACTATTTAATTCTTTGCTTTAATAACTGTTTACCTTATCTATCAGTAAAAAGGAAATCCCTGTTTTATCACTTGAACCAACTGGAAATCGTAAAGAGATGAATGATTTTCTTTTGATTGTGATTTACTTTTATAGTAACATTTTTGAAGATTTTGTTTTAATTGTGTTTCTATTCTTTTAATTGGGATATATTTTCTTTGACCAATAACAGTTGCCCTATCAACTTTGTAATTTTATTAATGAGGGTATTAAAAAATCAACATGGACATCATTTTGCCATATGAAGAACAAGAAAGGGACTGAAATTTATACCAATGATTTTTTGATTTTCAGATTTATCTCCCATTTTTATTTCAGTGCAAAAGAGACCATTTCATTGTAAATATATAGATTGAAAACATTTCTTTTTTCAATAATTCTGACAAATTTCATTCTCCTCATTCCAATTTTTGTAGAATATTTTCTCACATTCAAATAAATACGCCTCCCAAAAGTTGAAGATGCACATGTGAATCCATGNAAAATCAAGTTTTTGATTGCTTGCAAACTTGCTCTATGTTGCAGTCAGCTGGACATCATTAAATGGATCATTGAGAAGAAATTGAAAATGAAAAACGGGAAAAGCCCAAGGGTCATATGATCTCTAAGATCAATTTCTTCCCAGGTAGCTACGAGAGGTAAAGCTAGGGAAACCAGTTTTTTTTTTTTTTTATTCATGTTGGTATATTCATCATATTTTGTATAGTGTTTTTTGTCTAGTTTTGTTGAACAGGGAAGATGATGAAAATGATTGTGTTTATGGAATGATAATGGATAATCTTTCGAACAAAGGAAAGTGGGTGTTTTGAGATAGTGCCAGGGAAAAATCTTTTCTGAAGTTTAAAGTTTCACTACCAAAAAGATCAATGGGATTGCTTCACTCTGCGAAACACTAGTCTGCAAAAACAGCCATATTGTGCTAGTTTCCTCTGATTTTGTTTAAAATTCAACTAAGTATTGATTTGAACTGACACTGGAAATAACTCGGACAATTGAATAATTTAAAGCTACGAATGACTGCTGAATCTAAACTTATGTAGAGATATATGGAATTAATGTATTATGAGTATTGAAATTATGTCTATATCATAGACTATTGTTTGAGAGATTGTCTGATTGGCTGGGTGAGTTTAGTATTATGAGCATAGTGAGATATTTTTTTTCCAAAAAGGATCATAAAACATGTTGTTGTTTTCTGAAAATACTTTGAATATGTCTCTATTATTCACATATATTGGATAGACCAGTATAGAAAAGAAAATCATATAAGTTTTTCCACTCAAGGGAAAGATATGTTTATTTGTCAATTTAAGAGTACTTACAACATGTAGGTTTGTCCAACTTCATTAAAGGGTATATATCAGGCCTAAATTTTCAATACTTTAAGAGTATGCTACTTTTCAATGAGACACATTTTAGTATTCCAGTCAGTCAGAGAGATAAGCTTTCAAGCTCGGCCAGTCTTTTGGTTATCAAAGCATGGCTTTAATTTACCTCGAAGAGATGAAATGTCTTTCTTGACTTCAGAGTTTAAATTTTCAAAGTTGTAAAAGAAAATGTATGAAAGATAAAACGCACTTCTAAAAGTATTTCATTTTTTTCCTTCAAATAACTGTGTACCTTGTCTGTAAATAAAATGGAAATCCCTGTGTCATTTGTATTTATGTAATAATTGTACCAAACGATTTACTTTAATTTGTACTTTTGTATAGTAGCATTTTGAATGACTTTTTCCTTATTTTTTTAAATCTATTCTATTATATTTATTTGAAACTCTTTTCTTTGACTAATAAAAGGTGCATTGTCAACTTATAATTTTGTTCATAAGAGTAATTCATACTTAAATCTGATAATCCAATGGTTTTTTCATTTTCATTGTTCCCAATTGTATTTCAACTTAAAAGAGACCATTTCATTGCTGGTAAATGCATATTATTGATGGGGAAAATCACTGGAGCTGTTAAAAATTATTAGCATGTTTTTGCATTTCATAAATTTGAAAGTTCAATTCAGCAATTCTTTTTTTAAATAATAACAAAAATTTCATTCTCCTCATTCCAATTTTCGTAGAATATTTTCTCTCATTCAAATAAATACGCCTCCCAAAAGTTGAAGATGCACATGTGAATCCATGTGATGCCGATTTGCAATATACGAAGTTACATAATCCAAACTATATATTTGCCCAGCCTCCCGTAAAAATAAAAGATAAAAAGATCCAAAATTGAGAAAAAAAACATGCTCTTACACGTGATGTAAAGATCCTAGCATCCCCTTGTGTAACAGAGCATGGGATATATCCCAAAGTCCGGTTGCATCCAGATCTTACAATGTTACATATACCTCACATTAGATCACATTGCACTGTAAAACCTACCATTCGGAGTATTTATCCCCATTATCAGTGTCATTATCTCTTTGTTTATCTGATTATATGTAAGGCTACTGTTGATAAGTTGTGAAGGATACGCAAACTCATCCCATTAGTTTGTTGGTATTTAGTGTTTCGGCTCCTATTTGCTAGTTAGGTTTATCTGATTGATCTTAATTGTACATGAACCGCCCCCTTCTGAACCAACAGTCCACCATCATCTTCAACGAATGAGGAATTGTTGTTTCAGTTAAATAATCTTGTATAAAACTGAAGTTTATATTTGGTTCACATAAAGTTTTTAAAAAGTTGAAAGTCGGTTTATATTAGGATTTTGGTCATTGAGAGATACATTTAGATTAGTTTAGTATGAAAATAAATGAAATGACAAGCTGCTTCTTTGTAAGATGAGATTGAATTTCTGGAAAGTGTGTTAAGCTGCTGCTTGTACACTACGATATTGTTTATTTCTGTTGAATAAAAGATGAAAGAGCAGTTGATTTTCTCTATTTCACTGAGCTTTTTATTTCAGAAGTAACCAAAAAATATATCCTATTAGAATTTTGAGATCACATTTTTAGGCTTTTTTATGAAGTTTATCTGATCGATCTTAATTGTACATTAACCGCCCCCTTCTTACCCAACAGTCCACCATTATCCTCTGCGAAAGATGACTTGTTGTTAGATAATCTTGTAGATGAGAGTTGGCTTATATTAAGTTTCTATTGGAAGAAAGATACATATAGATGGCTTTATATGAAAATGAATAAAATGTCAAGAGGCTTCTTTGTAAGATCAGATCAAATTTCTGGAAAGTTTGTGAAGCTGCTGCTTGTACACTAAGATTTTGTTTATTTCTGTTGAATAAAAGATGAAAGAGCAGTTGATTTTTTCCATTTCACTGAGCTATTTATTTCAGAAGTAACCAAAAAATATATCCTATTAGAATTTTGAGATCACATTTTTAAGCTCTTTTAATATTCTCAATTGTACATGAACCGCCCCCTTCTGAACCAACAATCCACCACCCTCACCTAGTCATGATGGTGAGAAATTTGTTAAAGGGGAGTTACACCCAGACAATAATGTAGTGTCAGTAAATGAAGAAAAATCAGATGAACAAACTGTGAAAATTTGAGCAAAATTTGATAATCCGTTCAAAAGTTATGAATTTTCAAAGTCATTATTTCCACCTGTGCTGGGCATCCTTGAAATGGCATGCGTATATCTAATTAGCATAATCTGTGATGTCATACATGGAGAACTCCTCATTCACTTTGTATTTAAATTTATTGAAAATGGATCAATATCATATTTCAAATATTCAATTTAAGGAGCCCATGAGGGGTGTAAATCAAAAGTTTGAAAATTCATAACTTTTGAATGGATTATCCGATTTTGCTCAAATTTTCACAGTTTGTTCATCTTATTTTTCTTCATTTAATGATAGCAATTTAATCTCTGAGTGTAGTTCCCCTTTAAATTGTCTTGCATGAAACGTGAGATGAAAGTTACTTTTAATTCAGATTTATTCCGTCAATGTATGATATAAATGAATGACAAAATTTCCATAATTATGTTATGCTGCTGGAACACTCAGATTTGATTTAATTCCCCATTGGATAAAAGAGAAACCCCAAATACAGCTGCTTGTCCCCATACTTTCGAAATAATTTTTTTCAAGATTCCTTTTTAATTAGATAGCACATTTCTTCAAAATTATTGTTGGAAATATGGTTTTAAAAAATTAAGAAAAGAAGATATGCACAATATTCACCTCTATTCTGTTGAATTGATTTTTCCAATTCTCAATATGTTTATATGGATGTCAAGTTTGTATAATCTTAGTAAAAACACAACATTACTTTATTTCGTAAAAATTATTTGTTCGAAATGCAAGATAGAATATTCAGGATATAATCTTGTATTCATTCATCTATTGATTTATTAATTTATTTTTATATGTAGTATATTTTTAGTAGAAATACAATCACAGTCTCTTCAGATAAGCTCAAGATTTTGCTAAAATCTTCTCTTTCCATTTCTCTGTCATACGCAGTATTATGCCAGGTGTGCGCTACAGGTTGGACTCTGTCGGGAGACAACTGCTTCAAACTAATGCCAGACAGTAAAAACTGGCACGAAGCATCAATATCATGCCAGAACGATGGAGGTCTCCTTGCCATGCCAAAGACACAAGAAATTAATGTAAGTCCAGATTCACAGTGTTTATAGACCCATCTGATGATTGATTTAGGGGGTGTTGCTCAAAATCAACTGCAGATCAACTGCAACTTTATAAATTGTAACGCGCATTTTTCATTCGCGCGCGATATGCGCATTTAAGAAGACGCGCATGAAACAATTATTTTGATTGGCGCATTCCGCTTTATAGACCCATCTGATGATTGATTTAGGGGGTGTTGCTCAAAATCAACTGCAGATTAACTGCAACTTTATAAATTGTAACATGCATTTTCATTCGCGCGCGATATGCGCATTTAACAGCATGAAACAATGATTTTGATTGGCGCATTCCGATCAACTGCAACTTGCGATCAATTGCAACTTTTGAGCAACACCCCCTTATGTGTAGTAGAAGCGCCAGTACTGCCACGTACCCAACTTTGTTTCTTTGCAGTGTCCACAGTTTAGTCCTCTGTATAGTTTATCTGTCCACAGGCTATGGGGAGATGTGTAACTCGGATCTCTCCGGTCCACAGAGTCGGACCTTTCTCCTCGTTGGTACATGGCAGTAGTTTGCTACCCACTTTGTCAGAATTAGAGCTTTACCATGGAAATTATTCAATTATTTGCTAGATTTACACCCTGAAACAAGTCCATATGGTCTCTTGATAAACTTAGATCTTTTCTTTTGATGTGTCCTCATGCATAACATAATGGATATTTGAGAACCATCACTGAATCACTTTGTCTCTGGAAGCTCCTCATATCAATTATGCTAATTTCTTTTACGGGTATTTTTTGTTTTTTGTGCATACGTTCACAGAAGCTTCTAACACTTCAGCAGGAAATTATTTTAAAAGGAACATTATAACAATAGGACAAGAAGTGAATAATCACAAGAACTTCTCAATATTTGCTGACAAATCTTTGTATTTGTTGCCCTTTCTCTCATTACACAGGATGTTTTAACCCAAATGATCAACGCCGCCTCAGGAGGGAGTCATTGGATTGGTGTACACGACGTCAGTCAAGAGGGATCGTTCGTCTTCTCCGACAACACTCCCGTAGTAACTCCGTAAGAACCCATTCATTTTTATAAGCCATGCTAGTCAGAATTCTTGCATTGCCTGTTAAAATCTCATATTTCCCTCTCTTACATGTTTTGATTTGAATAAATTGAAATTAAATTCAATATTAGCTAAAAATGAATTCAATGAAATAAAGCTATCAATAAAGAATTAAACAGAGTATCTACTTGATCTTCATATATTTTTATCCAGAATCGCAAATGAAAAAAAAATTCAAATATGGACGAGCTGAAAGAGCTGACTGTGTCCCATATATTGTTAGTTGCAGAAAATTCTAAGCAGAAAACTGAACGTTATAACAATTCTTAACAAGTCAACATCTCTCTGCCTTGATCTTTTGTACCATGATTTCTGTCAATCAGCATTCATTTAACTTAATTTGCATTTTGTCTGATATACATATTGAATATAATCATCCATGAATAGATATTTCCTGTTCTCTATAGGAAGTAGTGTCAATCATGACGGACTGACTTTAATTTATGTGTATGAAACAGAGTTCTATCTTGTCTCCAATTACATGTATACTTAAAAAATGCCTTAGATTATGGAATAGTGGTGAGCCGAACAACGATTATTCGGCTGAAGATTGCGCAGAAATTACCAATACTGGTGGATGGAATGATCAAGACTGTTATGCAATTAGGCCTTACCTATGTCAAAGAGATAACGGTAAAGTACCCCCCCCCCCCCTTTAATCGACCCTCTTCCATCAATGTTTATCCAACCATCTTCCACTTAGATTATTCTTTCTCAGAGCATTTTATAGTCATCTTTTCTCACCAATATAAAGGGTTCATAGCAATCATTCATTTTCCAGATTTGTGCGATAATTTTTTTTGTTTTGTTTCGGTATCAGAATTACAAAATCTTTGATATGCTACCCATTTTTGTTGATTTATCAAGAGGAATGTGTTTTTTCTTCTTGTTTAGGGGTGCAAAATATATACACTTAGTCTGTCAGTTTGTGTTAATTTTTCAAGAGAAATGTGGTTTTGTTTCAGGTTTTGGAGTCGAGGAGAGCCCAATAATTATTATAGTTGGAGGGGTGGAGAGGATTGCGTAGAGCTATACAGGAATGGAAAATGGAATGACCTGCGTTGCCAATATAGACGTCGTGGCTATATATGCCAAAGGGATAATGGTAAAGAGACATAACCACTCAAATGTTTGCTTTGGAACCTTTCTTTAACGCTCAGCATGGACCAATACCAGGCAGTAACCCAACTCAATCTACAAACCTGCATGTGCTTAACAAAAGAAAAATGACAGCCTCTCTTTCTTCTGCAGTGCTCTTAAAGATTAACCCCTACCTTGAAGATTTTCAGGAATCAGGCTGTAAAATATCTGGCAATCTACCCTTCTCGCTTCAATTCCGACTTGTGCATGTTTATAGGCCCACCTTCTGCCTTCGGTTTTCATAATAACATGGTTACTTTTCAGGTTTCTGGAAAACAAGATGAGAGCACAACAACTTTGAAATAGGTCAAAATCCATCTCTTCCAACAATGAATAAACTCCTACTCCCCCCCCCCCCCATGACCTCTTTCCTAATATCCCTGAAGCCTAAAAACTTTGGAACAGGACATGGTTGTTCAGAATCAATCTCTTCTAATAATAAAAAAAATCCTACTCCCCATGACCTCTTACCTAATATGCCTCGATCCCTACCTTGCTTTAACTCCTTTTCAAAGGCAAAATTAATGTGATTAATTTGTAGGTTTTGGAATACAGGAGAGCCCAGCAACATATATGGCAAGACAACCTGTAATGCAACCAAATGTCTACAATACCATTCCCCCTTCCTCCTGTCGCTCGATTTTCACCCTAAGTTCCTCCTTGCTGTACCAACATTATAAAGGCAAATGTGATTACTTTGTAGGTTTTGGAATACACAAGAGCCTAACAACATTGACGCTGGATGCAAATATGGCAAGATAACCAGAAATGTAACCAAGTTTCTACAACCCCCCCCCCCTACAACACCCCCCTCCTACTTCTGTCCCTCATCCCAAATTCCTCCTTTACTATACAGGTAGTACCTCCATTTTTTAAGGCAAATGTGATTACTTCATAGGTTTTGGAATACAGGAGAGCTTAACAACATTGATGCAGGATATGAATATGGCATGGCAACTAGTAATGTAACCAAATTTCTACAATATCGCCCTCCTCACCCCAATCCTTCCTTGCTATACTTCCATTATAAAGGCAAAATGTGATTACATTTTAGGTTTTGGAATACAGGAGAGCCAAACAACATTAATGTAGGAGAGGACTGCGCGGAGATGATCTTGGCTGGAGTTTGGAACGACAACGATTGCTATGTCATTCGTCCATTCATCTGCCAGAGAGATAATGGTAATGTCTGTTTCCTTATTTTAGACCCTCTAGTTTAGACTTGGGATGGATAGACTGCAACAAACTGCTCGGATCAACAATCTTGGATGTAACATCAATAACAACAACAACAACAACAACAACAAACCCTTTCAAAACAAAAACGAAGAAGAAGAAAAGAATGAATGAAATTGCCTTTTTGCCATTATTTCACATTTTACTCACATATTTATTGACAATTATTTTAAGGCAACCACATTTGATAAAGCTTGCATCCAATATAAACACACTGATACTAATTTTCCACATACATGTATATACTACTAAATCTCAAATTGCTAACCAAAATGTTGCTAATTAACATCATGGAATACTAAAACTAGCACTTATAATATAGCTTTGCCTGCATGTATTTTTAACCATATCTATAACACTGAAAAATACTAGCAATCCTCGCCTTCATTTGATTATGATAGCTATATTCTAATTATCTCTAGTACAGCCATGAATACTGTCTTATTCCATTCATTGCACCTTGAGCATTTTCGTGAAAAGTGGATTTGGCGCCATATAAATCATATATATTATTATTATTATTACTCTAAAAAAAATATTATGTTAGTCACAATACCTTCTATTAATTTTTTAGAATATTTTCCTTAGATGGGTACAGTACTGTATATTTGTATATACATTTGATAGTGCAATCCAAAAGTATTCATATATTTTAGATATAATTAACAAGAGAGGCTAAATTCAAGTCTTGGAATATTGAATTCACAACAATTGATAGAGAGGATTCGTAGTAACTTTTACAAGGTCTCATAATTAATAATTGTTACTCACTTTGTAAATTTTGCAAATTTGTTGAATAAAATTTTCATGTGTCCGATTTAAACCTTTAAAAAATTCACAAATATCTAATAAAAGATAAAGCTTTCAGTTATGCTGAACAAACAATAAAAAGCATGCATGCATGTTCTTAACCCAAACTTGTCAATTTATGCTAATGTTATTGGACTTTGTTCGATTAATTGATATCATATTGAATAACTAATCATGTGGTGGAGTCCAGTTTTGTAAAATTAATATACATTTTCACAAACTAACCTTGTGTTATCAGATGTGATTATAAAATGCGATGAGGGCAACGGATGGATGTCCGCAGCCGGTCGCTGCTACAAGTTCTACGCTGAGCCCAAAACGTGGCAAGATGCGGAAAACTTCTGTAGGAAAGTCGACGGAGCTCTCGTTTCCGTCTCTTCGGCGGAGGAGCAGACTGTCGTGACGACGCAAGCAAACTTTGGTGGAACGACGCTCTGGATTGGTTTGCAAATGGATTCAAGTGTAAGTTGATAGAGATGTAGCAGTAAATTTTGAGGTTGTTCATTGAGCCGTTTTTAATGAATTTTGATCAGCTAAAAAAGTCAGTTGAATCTCTTAGGCTCGCAAAAATCTGTCTGACTTGGAAGAACTTTGACTTAAAAGAGGTAAATAACAAATATTTTTTACATGATATGTACAAACAAAATCCCATCTACATAGGGAATTATTTGACTTAGAAGAGATCTATTTATTTCATTTATTGATCAATATTTAAGCAGGATGCCCTCACAGAAAGATGTTGGAATCACAAGGGGTCCTGCAGAGATTGACCTGGGAAGAGTTGACAAATAAATTGTTATATATATTCTTAAGTATATAATTGTTACAAATTCCATATGGACCCCATGGAAAAAAAGAGCCATTTTGTTAATGGCTCTGACACCGGCAATCCATCTGTAATTCATTTCATTTCTTATAAATTTACTCACTGTGTATTGTACTGTATTTTTATGGTGATTATCAGAAATAGAATCGATCATGATAGTACTGCATAAAAATTGCAATTATTTATAATCTAGAATAATATACTTCTGTATATGATCACCTGTTTGTCCAAATTCAAATAAGTTTGCTCATATAAGCAGAAAAGTGAAGAGCCATTTATAAAAAATAAAACAAAGTTGGGGAATTTAAGCCCACTGATTTTTTTTAATTCAGTATCGTTCAAAATTTTAACTGATACTATCTTTGTAAGTGCTAGATGAAGAATCAACACATTTTTGCATCAAACTATGATAATTACTTTGTTTGATTGTCTCACTATTACAGAATAATATGTATTCATGGAGTAGTGGAGATATGTTGAGCTACACAAACTGGGCTCCAAACCAGCCAGACAATCGGTGAGTCAACCAGAATATCTTCTATCATATAAGAAGAGTCTAAGCCCAATTTTCTTTTTATCAGAAGCAGAAAAATTTGGTGAGCAGAACAGAAAAAGTTTGAAGAAATCCAGACAAATAATGTCGTCCGACATGTTGCCGATTTGATGAGTGCACTTCTATATATTGATATTCATCGTGTAGAATTCATCATTTCTACATAAGATCTACAGAAAGATATAAAGCTTGTTTCAATACAAATATGCAATAGGAGATCATCACATCCATCTTAAAGATATCATGTAGTTAAAGTTTTTAGGAAATAATATTTTTGGGGAAAATAGTAACATTTTGGGGAAAATAGTAACATTTTATTGAAAATTATATAAATATAATATTGGTCAATTGTACACCTGTGACCTCATCAGTAATAGGCATTTGAACATTGAAAATTTTCTAAAGGTTTTTTTGATTTTCCTCAAACTTGTTTTGTTCTGTTTACCTGATTTTTCTGCTCTTATCTAACAAATATTCTTTTGGGGTAAATTCTTTTAAATCTTCTTAACATTTTGATTACTATTTTAACACTTGTGTAGATTCCGACTGGAAATCAAAATTTTGTGATAAAAGTAATTACAATTATCACCCTATTTTATTTCAGAACTATAATACGAAAGCATATGATCTCTTTCAGATTTGACAGCAGCGGGGGTAATTGTGTAGAGGTACTGGATACATCGAACAATGGAGAATGGTCTACCATGGCCTGCACTGCAACACAAAGCTTCATGTGCGAAAGGGCAGAGGGTAAGTGCGCCCCATTTTGTTGGCTCCGTTTGATAGCCGCCATGCAAGCAGACAATGCATGATGGCCAAACAGTCTATTTTCCTGTGCACAGTGTTATCAACCCACTGCTGCCACCATGTAACAATCTTATCTATTATGTATAGCAATATGAAGATATTGAATCATGAAGAAATGAAATTGACACTGCATTGAATTTTGCTTTGTAAAGTCTTGCAATTCCACAGCTGCCACCATGCAACACTTTCATCTTTGGCAATTTTAAAAACCATGATTCATGAAGGAATAAGATTGATATTGTTGCGCGAATTTTCCTGTGCACAGTGTTATCATCCCACTGCTGCCATCATGTAACGATTTTATCGATTATGTATAGCAATAAGAAGATATTGAATCATGAAGAAATGAAATTTACACTGCATTGAATTTTGCTTTGTAAAGTCTTACAATTCCACAGCTGCCACCATGCAACACTTTCATCTTTGGCAATTTTAAAAACCATGATTCATGAAGGAATAAGATTGATATTGTTGCGCTGAATTTTTCTGTGCACAGTGTTACGTTACCACTGCTGCCACCATTTAGTTTAGTGGTTTGCAGACAATGAATCTTCAAGAAATAAGATGAACATCTTTTCAATGAATTTTTCTTCACACAGTATCACAATACCACTGCTGCCACAATTTTGTATGGCTATTTGAAGATCATGAATCTTGAAAGAAATGTGATAAACATTGTTTCAATACATCTTGCTGTGCACAATATTATAATCCCACTGCAGTCACCATGCTATGCTTTAATGTATGGTGGTTTTATGACCATAAGTCATAAGAATAAAATTGATGTTGCTGCGCTGAATTTCACTATGCATAGTGTTACAATCCCACTGCTGCCACCTTTTTGTATTGCAGTTTGAAGACCATGAATCAAAGAGAAACAAGACTGACATTGCTTATTGAGATGAAATTCACTATGCACAGTTTCCCAATCCCACCGCTGCCACCATGTAGCGCCATTTTGTACCATAGCTGTTTGGAGACCTACACACAACTCTACGAAACACCACTCAGTAATCATGAATAATAAGATTGACATTGTTGTAGGCTTGCCAATAATCAGTCATGTTAATCTGTATGATTAACTCTTTCGATCAATGAAAACATATGTACAAGATACAGGGGGCTTGTTAAGTTTAAGACTTCAGATTTTTTTCTCATTTGTATATTCTTTATATTTTTTTCTCCTTCCAATCAGGCACATGTCCAACAGGATGGCGGCTGTTCCGTGGCTACTGCTACCAGTTCAACACTGCCGTAAAGCACAGTTGGATCGATGCGAAGCACACCTGCGAGGCACAGGGCACCTTCATGACCTCGGTCCTATCTGATGTGGAGAATAATTTCATCAGGGAGTACTTCCTCGACTTGGAGAGCATTGGCATCACATCAACATGGATTGGAATATCAGGTATGATTTATGGACCTCAGTAAATTTATACAGTAGTACCTTGTTATGCTGAGGTCTTTGGGAACAGAGAAATTAGCTTTATTATTGAAACCTTGTTATTTTACAGTCAGGGCCAAAATACTACAGAATACAAAGTGATGGGACCACCAAAATCACCTTGTTTGAATAACAGTCTTTATAACAAGGTTTGACTGTACATGTATGGAGGGCAAAATTTGACATTTTGTTTTCTGCAGAACTTTATTTTTTTTGAATGAATCTATTGCAAGGTTAAAAGTTATCACAGACTATTAGTGAAAGGGATGCACTGAATTTTCAGCAAAAAGTCTAAATCTGCTACACCAGTGTAAATGGTGCACTGTTACATCACATGGAAAATGATATAAAGTTAATGCTTGAAAGCTTCAGATAAAAATGAAATCAATTAGTTTTTATTTCTTATTAAGATGTTACCAAACTCCCCTGCTACAATGCGCCACATCTAATGTTACTTTCTTACAAGCAATGCCTTTTTGCCGTCAAGCATTATATACTCCTTTTTAAATAAAAAAAAAAATAATGATTTTTAGGACATTTTGTATCCTATAATCTATATGATCTTCATTCTTTGTTATTTTTTTTTTACGAGTGATAGTTTGAATTCAACAATCAGTATTAATTTTTTCCTAATATACAGATACTGAGAATGATGGACTTTTAGGATGGACCGAGGGAAGTTCAGTTGGCTACACAAACTGGGGACCCAATCAGCCAAATAATATAGTTGGCTCGTCTGACTGTGGATCTATGACAACAGGTAATTTTATCTAAAGTCTATTATCTTGTGGCTGCATATGTGAACAAGCCTGGATTGTGTATTCATAAAGCTGCACGTAGAAGTACATGTATGCATGATTCTAGTAAGACTGGTGATCCTGTATAATGTGCAGTTCAGTGCCAGGAGTTATCATTGAGTGCATAAAATGTTCACCAGTCTCTCATATAGTTGTGAATAACTTTACGAACTGTTTATGAACCACAGCCCAGGATATGGAATATGTAGTTATCTGTTTCTGTATCTGTACATGACGTACAGTGACAAACATCTGATTTTCTGATTACGTAGGGTTCGGGGTCGAGCATTAAACACTAAACTCTTTAAATTTGAAAATGTGCTTTGGAGACCAGAGTGTATATCTTAAGATTTTCCCATTTTAGTTTAAATGCGGATACAGCTTTGGAGTTACATGTAGCTACACTTGACATGCCGAAGCATGGTTGTACCTTAATGGCCACAGCTATGTAGATTTAACATTTGATAAGACTATCAATTTCAAGGAGCAAACAGAAAAAAATAGATTTTTCTAAAGTTTTTGGCAGCCATCAAACATTCAATGTTTGTATTTAACCCTTTGTGTATTGGAATAGTTCTGAAAGGGAATAGAAAGCATCATTTGTCTATTGTGTATACTCCACAAATTTACACATAAAAGAGTCATTCCCATAGAGGTGTGTAGTTGTGCAAAATGCAAACAAAACCACTGACTGAAGTATTTATAATTCATCTTGTATTATATCCTAAAACAAAAGCTTTGATTAAATCACTCTTCATAAATTTTGACCGTTTCTAATCTCATTTTCTGTATTTTCTTTCCAGCTGGCGGCAGTGGCAAATGGACGACTAAAAACTGTTTGACTGTGGAGGCCTACGTCTGTAAAGTTCGAGCAAGTAAGCACACACATATATATCAATTACTATTCAGGGATTTCACTTTTCAGACATATGTCAGAATTAGGACCTTTTTCAACCTACATTTGAATAATTTACATTGATAAAGTGCCTTTTCATAAGATTCAAAGCGCATTTTAGAAAAAGTAGTAGAATGCACAATAAAGAAATGCATATAGAAATAGCAAAATGACAATACATGTATAACTTTTCAAACAGATTAGTATCATTATTAATGGAACATATAAATGCAATACAGGTAACTCTGCCTAAGTCGAATCTGTTGGGACCAGTCAAATCTGTTCAACTTTTGTGAATTTCGACTTAGAAGAGGCTAATAACACTGGTTTTGTATGCTATGTTCCAGAAAATTACATCGACTTAGGCAGTTATTTGACATAAACAAGTTAGACTTAGGCAGAGTTGACGGTAATTACATGCAAATGGAAATAACAAGAGCTCAAAAACATCAAAGTGGTGTAGCTACAAGATTGCACAATCAATCTTTGCCTTAGAATTCACTATTTTATGTACAAAACGGCATATCAAGATGGATTTCAGACTTTTTTCAAAGGGATTTAGTAGCATCCCTGCTGTAATGGAGACACAGGAAAGGGATAGCAGCTTGATAACATTGCTTTGACAAAAGCATCAGGGTGATACTGAACAATTTTGCATGTTCTTATTCCAATCCAAGAAAAATTCATTGATACAAACCATTCTAGAATATGCATGAGTTGCATCTGTGTGTGAATCTAAAGGCTTTCATGACTATTATTGGACTGTTGTCTCTCAGTTTTGTCCAGCCGTTGCATTTTTCAAATTTTAATTTTTACCTCATGCATTTTTGTGTGTGTAATTTCAGAAGGAAAAGCATGTGATAACTGGGTATTCATGTTTCCATGAATCTTTTACTTGATTTGAAAAAAAATTTCTGGAGTGCTTAAACAATATTAGGCTTTCTAAATAATTTGTTTGATATTTGATTTCTTTTATGCTAGGGTTATACCAAGGATCTGCCTTTTGACATTCATATATACGCTAATGGACTAATATAATTTTCATCAAATTTTTCATTTCTTTGCAGGTCAACCCATCTTTCCTATACTACCCAGTGACTGTAAGTTGACATTTTGTTTTGTAAAAATTTTATATTTTAGAACAATGTGTGGGTTTGATTCTTCATGATTTTTTCTCATCTCATTTACATGGGACAGTCCACTATTTCATAGGAATTAGAATTGAATATCAACTTTGTCTTATTAGTAGATGCTAATTGCATGCAAACTTTAGCATAAAGGTTGTTCTTGACAACATAAAAGCTTGCCTGAGGCTTGCTTGACATAGCATCAAGAAATGACATGCAAACTAGATTAAGAGATTTGTAGATTGATTGTTGGTAATACTAAAGGGATCTAACGGGACTATAAGTATATTTGTTGGCAAGAAACACAGATGAATAAGAATCTCTAATAACTCTGGCCAATTTAGTAATAATTAAAAGCTTTTTCCGCTCTCCCTTATCTAGCTATTGGTTCTTGTGAGGCTGGCTGGACTCTGAACAGAGACAATTGTTACAAGACAGTGGGTAACGCAGCGTACTTTAGCGATGCAGAGAACGATTGTGTCGCGATGGGTGGACATCTAACCAGCATCCTAGACCAAGAGGAACAATCATTCCTTTCCAGTAAGTCCACTTTAAGAAATGTAGCCAGTGACTGTTTCGTAAAAGATCATTCTCATCTTCAGGATGAAATTAATGTGATAAAAGCCAGTATTTGAAATCAGTTTTGTATGATGAGAATGCTGGTTAAAGTTACGAAACTGAACTCAATTGGCCTCCATCTGGAAGAATTTGGTAAATAGACAAAATGTGTATATCAGCTATGCATTTAGAGAAGAGGAGTGTTTGTATGGTTGTATAATTGATTCTAGTGAGATCTAAAGCTAAGTTGATCAAACTGTTTTTGGGATCCTCTTCATGACCATTATCTTTGAGATCAATTTTGCAAACTAGTGTAAGGCAGGAAAATAAACTAAGTATTGGATTTCACCAGTTGTAAGGCAGTAAAATAAACAAAGTATTGGAGAAGTAAACTGACGATGAAGAATAACTAAGTCGGAGAACTGAAGATTACTGAAGAACTAAGTTAACTGAAGAGGAGACAAACAGAGGCAAACTGAACACGATGAAGTCTGGTGGTATACTGAGGATTTATTCCGAGGGGTGACTCAGCCACTCGATTAACACATTAACATTATTACACATAAAAATATTCACATCAAGTAAAGAACAAAAGAGAAAGGAGACACTCCCAACCGAAATAGACTAACCCAATTCAATAAAGTAACCAATAAGGGAGAGAGATGAGATGACAAAAGAGAGGAGAATGACCATGAAGGAATGTGAAGATGGTTGAACTGATGAGCTGAACTAAAGAGTCAGGTGGAGGATGCAATGAATGAACACACCTGAATAGAGAAGGAATGGACAAGGATGCCAGAATGAAAAGAAAGGAATCCCGACTAGGTGGTGAAGTTGATACTTGAATATGAAGAGAAGAATAGGGAAAATGCCAGACTGCTTGGCAACCGAAAAGGAATAAATAATACATGCAAATCATTTAAAGTCTAGACAGTCAATAGAGGAAAACCCAAACAAATAAAACTAAAGCCATGTCAAAGTAATGACCCTACACTAGTTTTTAATTGAAACCATCTTTGAAACGTAGATATGAATTGGGTCTAGCACATTCCTTACTATAGTACCTTTCCATCATTGTGGTGCACTCAATCTAGGAGAGGGAAAATTGAGTGACAAGAATACCATGATGAACGATTGAAGGATTTTGTGAACACAGAATGCCGTCTCCATTTGTAACAAGTTGCTTTTTTATCTAAAGCAAATGATGTAAAAGCTGTATTCATATTTGCATTGCAATGTTCATGATTATTCTATTTTTTCTCTCTTTTCAAAGTGCGTGCTGCCATGGCTGAGCGCAGGGTCTTTATCGGATTCACAGACGTCACCAACGAGAACAACTTTGAATGGATTGATGGCTCCCCAGTAAGTATCTGAGACCAGGGTGGTGTTTCACCAAGTTACAAAAGACTTTAAAAACAACTTTACTAACGACTGGTTTAAGATCCTGTGCTGAATGATCGAGAATCTTACGCCCATTACACTCGTTTACATGCTCCTGTTCTTCTTAAAGTTGTGCGTAAAATTAAGAACGATTTGGTGAAACGCCGCCTAGGGTTGTGTTTCATTAATCTGTTCGTACATCTGTGCACGACTCTAGGAACAACTGGTGATCCTCTCACAGACTCAATGATAAGCCTTGGCGCAGAATCACACCGAAGAAAGGGTCACCAGTCGTTCATAAAGTCATGCATAGATCTAAGCTCAGCTTTCTGAAACACAACCCTGCTTCCACGAAACTAAGCAGAAAGTTTTTATAGTTTCAATAAACTTATCACAAAGTGGAAATCAGTTAGGAGGTCACTTTTTTATGTTTTTGTAGATTTGAGTGCCTGCACGTCCCTATTTGCTTATACCTGTCAACAAGTCTTTGTTCTCATTGTCTTTTGATTTATCATGAGAAATGTTCAAGTTTTAAAATTTGATATTGATAATATTAAACTTCTTATTTATTTTCATGTAATGATTAGAACTAGAATGAACTAATATTATTTTTGGCCTCAGACACTTTAGGTCCTACAGGTACAATGTCAATAAGTGCAAGGAGGCTATTTTATTTTTGAAAATGAGATCTTTATGGTAAAATAATGGGATTTTTATTGATTTTTCATTGATGTGTGTAATGAACAACAGTGAACAATGAAACTTGCTTTCTGTCTTGAAGGTGAGCTTCACCAACTGGGCCCCATACCAGCCAGATGACTGGAGCGATGAGGGCCAGGACTGCTCCTACCTCAGATACGAAGAGAACGAAGAGGGCTTGTGGGACGATATCAACTGCGATAAAGCTCGCTATGCTTACATCTGCAAGAAACCGAAAAGTTAGTACTCCTTTTCTAAAATAATTTTCAATATCTGATTTTCTTAAATACTGTGAGGACTGTTCAATTTGCACACAATTTATCAACTGAAAATAACTAATTCTGTAATATTTGTTTTTCTTTAATCATCATTTTTTGCTATGTTTTCCTTTTTCTCACAGTACCTGGAGTGACTGCCCCTCCACCAGCTGTGCCAACACGTAAGTCATACATTGTATATACATGTACCTGCACTTATATTTTTTGTCACAATTTGCTGCATAAGGTGGTTAAAAACATAAAAGTATAATTTGTAACACAACAAATACACTGTATTATGTCCTTGGAAACACTTTATATTGATGAATGGTGTGAAATATTTAAAGCTGAAATGTATAGGAAGTTTTATGAATGTTTGCTTTACAGACATGATAGCTGTAAACGTCACATTGACATGTTTCCTTGTTTCAGAAAATTTATGTGAGATCCTTGTGAACAAAAGTTGGACCAAAGTCAATTTTAGGATTTTGTTTCTGGAAATTTTGCATCTAAGAGCCAACAGTGAAAATTTTCATCCTCTTTACCTGTCTATACCGTTAACCACAATCCTTGTGATAACAGATTAGATTATGACTGGGTCATGTGAAATGATCTTTGCGCTCAAGCTAGCCACAATTTGCCACATGGCACAGAAACAAACTTTAAAACTCATCATGAATTGGCTCCCTTTTGGAATAATACAATTGTAGGCTTGTAGGTGCACTGTACATAGGAGCTAAGAGTTAAAATCTCTCTTCTTTCTTGCCTTTAACCGTAGCCGTTTTCGATCCTCGCTGTGGTAACGGATGGGAATACGACACCGGATCGGGTAACTGCTACCTCTTCAAACCTACGGATTACAGGACCTGGGACGATGCGAGAATGCAGTGTAAAATTGGAGGAGGAGAGCTGCTCAGCATTGTCGATCAGACGGAACAAACCTATATCAATGGTAGGCTCATTGAACGGATGATATTGATGATGATGATGATCATGATGATCATGATGATAGTAATGATGATGATGATGATCATCATCATGATGAAAATGATGAGGAAGGCTGCTTTGCATTGTCAATCATACGGAACAGACCTATATCAATGGTAGATATAGTAAAAATATTTACAGTGATAGCGAATGGATGTTGATGATAGAGATGATGATGATGATAATGAGGGGGATGAGGAGAAAAGCTGCTTAGCATTGTTGATCAAAAGAATCAGACCTATATCAATAGTTAGTAAGTACAGTGAAACCCTGATGGTGAGAGGATGATGTTGATATTGATGATAATGATGATGAGGATGATGATAAAGAAGGTGATGATGATTAAGTTGATGATCACGATAATGTTTACGAGGATGATGTTGATGATCATATTGATGATTGAGATGATGATGATAATGTTCATGGAAGGCTTTTGACCAAGCCTCCTGGCTTTTAGGATTCCCCACTTTCTTATTTTGTTTTATATATTATGTACTGTATTTTTTTACATTGTTGATATTTTTTAAGAAAGTGAAAATAAATGAATTGAATTGAATTGAATGATGATGATGATGATGATGATGATGATGATTATAATGATGATACACCTGATGACAATGACCATCTCCCTTGCACATCATTCCTCCATAACCTGTCTTCTATTTGTAACCCAATCTAGCATCTTGATAGCAGCTAATGCGTTCTCGTCAGAGGATATCGTGGTGGTAACAATAATTCTTTGTATCTCTTTCCTCTTTAGCTCGTCTTGTATATGTAACTCAAGCCAGCCTCTGGATCGGAGCTAACGATCTCTCATTAGAGGGAGGATGGCAATGGAGTGATGGCTCTGGCTTTGCATTCCTCAACTGGAGTCCCGGTGAGTACTCTTTCAGACCAGCTAACCAAAATTGTATTTTCAGTTTGGGGTGTTCTATTACATGTGCTGAAGGAGAGCATATCATCAAAGTGTTTGGTTTGAAAGAGGAGGATGCTGATGGGAAGAAGTGGAAGGAGGGAATGTCAAGATCATCATGGCATGAGAACCAGTAATAGTAAGAAGAAAAATGAATACTTGAATAAAAGATAATGCATAAGGAGGTATCTTCTTCTTCTTTAGTATGAGTGTAGTAGTGTTTTATGCCACATCCTGCAGTTGGGTGAGCCAGTCAGTCTGGGCATCACAGAGGTTTGATGGGTCAGTCATCCCATTAGGTGGTTGGAGTAACGGGCAGTCGTAGATGATGTGGTCTGCGGTCTGTTCACCTGAATCAATATCTGTAGAAAAAGAAAATTCCTTTGTAACACAATTCTCTTTATATATCTAACTATTGGCGATTAAAGACTTTGATATTTTGATTTGAAAAATTTGCTGTTTATACAAAATTGTATTTCTCTCCTTTCTCTATTAAACGGTTTCAATATTTGCACTTTTGAACCATTTTTTATTTGGTTTTATTCTCTCACAGATGAGCCCAATAACTATGACCCAGGAGAACACTGTGTTCAGATCTACTATGCAACCGGTCAATGGAATGATTTCTTCTGTGACAGAGAAATTGGCTACATCTGTAAAAAGAATGGTAAGTAAGAGTAATAATAATGATTGGTCCGTTTGTATAATGCAGAAACTATGATGTATATGTGCTTGATACTAGATACCATGATATCACCCTGCCTATAACTGCCGAGCTACTCAATGGCGCTCAAGTATTTCAAGAAATACATTCCTCTCAGGTACCCATTTTTTCCTATATTTAGTGCAATACAGTGTGGATGAATTTCTCGCTGAAGAAAATTCATGCCTTGGATGGGACTTACACCTTGACCCTTTAGTTGTAAAAACTTCTACAACAGGACAGTCATTTATATATTATTTGATGACTTGGTCATTGGTCCCTTTTTGTATGATAATCCTTTCCATTCTAAATAGTAGTCATTATGAACAATAGCCCTTCAGATTTTATTTGTAACAAGATAGTGTTTAGGTTTGGCTATATGAGCTTTCACCTCAAGAGTGCTTTTGAGTGTGGTCACATCAATTTTCTCTAGACAGTATATAAGTATATTACATTATAAACATATACATTAATGAATAATATCTTTAATATCAAATTTATATCAGGTTATCTGACAACGCATTACAATGTGGTTCCCAACTCCTACCTCGTCGACAACGATAACGTCATCATCCAAAACATGTACCCGGAGGACTGTGCACAAGCCTGTGTCACGACCAACGACTTTGTCTGCCGATCCTTCGACTACCACAAGGACACCTTGCAGTGTGCTCTCAGTGATTCGACTAAGGACATGGGATCGGCGCTCCAAGGCGCTTCTACTAGAGATTACTATGAACGTTGTAAGTATTCATCGCTAATCAGCATGAGGTTTTCAAAGTTCTCTACAAGCATTAGAAGTATCTATATAAGTCATTGAATTACAATTAATGGGGGCCTGGATGAGAATGAAAAGTTTTTATTTGATGGGCTTATATTTTTTAGACCAATTTGCTCTTTACAGCTTTTTTAACCCACAGAATTTCAGTCAGGAAGGGGAATATTTTAACTGGAAGAGTGCTCCCTCTATGTTTTCATGCGTATCCTTGGTACATCGCCGTAAAGATGTACGAATGTCGATCTCTTTTATTTAGTGGACAAGCCCAATGCGATACAGTGCGCACAAAATCTTTACATTAAAATTAATAAAGGGTCCATTTATGCAAGATTTTAGATGAATGCTGGTTAAAATGATGACCTTTTAAAAAGTGACACTGAAAGATGACACTAAAAATGTGACACTCAATGGGATAGGCAAAATAGTTAAATTATTTCTGTGAATTTAAATGAGGATCCCTTCATTCTTTCTCGGTGATCGACGTCGTAGACTCAGTGCCGACCACTATACCACCAAATTACAGATGCCTAGCTGAATGGGATCCCTATGGGGACAATATTACCAAATGAATTAATATATTGAAGACATATCTTGAATTTCAAACGAGACTTTCTCTCCTCTTTTCTTTCCCCAGTAATGGACGTTGTTGACCCAGTGCCGACCACCATACCACCAAACTACCGATGCCGTGCTAACTGGAACTCGTACGGTGACAACTGCTACTACGTCCAGACCTCGACAGGAACCTATGACGAGGCTTTGAATCAGTGCAGAGCATTGGGTGCCGAACTGGTATCCATTCATGACGCCAATGAGAACAGCTTTATACAGTCTCTCTACTCATCAGGTTGGTCAACTTTAAATACAGAAATTAGTTTCACAAATATTTTTTTTCAACTTATCATTACTGTTATAGCCTTTTGTTTTGATATGAACATGATTACAAGTAGAAAATGTGCAGTCACATTCACTACAGAAATGAAAATTATTATCTTTTTTTCATAGAAACAAGTTATTGCCTGCTACCAAAATGTATTTAAATGCAGACAAATTCATCATACTGACTATATTTCCAAATCAGAAACAAAAAGGTCACCAAAATGGGGATCCTTAAAACTTTTTTCTGAAAGCAAGTTGGGGTTAATTATTTGAAGTACATATGGAGGCATTCATTCCAGCCAATTTTAAGGAAATTCATAAACTCATAACATCCATTTCACTGCAAAAATGCCCAACACAGGATTTTCTGTTATAAATTATTGCACTGTTCTGTAGTCCAGCTGGTATCAACTGTGCTGTATGGATAGGAATAAACAACATCAGAATCAAGATTTATTTTCAATGGAGCGATCAAACCCTTGTGGATTACACCAATCAGAATGGTGAGAAACCGAAGATAACAATGATAAACTTTTGGAGATGATGATAATCTAAAGTGCATTTAGAGCAATTATTCAAAATTTTATTAATATATATGCCATTTTATCTTCTTCTTCCTCTAGCGGGTATTAACAGTGCGGTCTGGATAGGAATGAACGACCTCAGAGTTCAGATGTCGTTTGAATGGAGCGATGGAACACCTGTGGACTACACCTTCTGGAATGTTGGAGAACCCAACAATTACCAAGGCAATAATGAAGACTGCGTTGAGATGTTCAACAATGTAAGAACCTCATTTTTTGTTTATATTTTATTTAACCCATTTACTCCTGGAATCGGGTTGCCTCTGCACAAAGTCTATGGGAATTACAGAATTCAGTAGTCAATGGATTGATAAAATGGAAACATTGTGCACACTTTTTTGATCATAACGGTCACCTAACATCCAGGTGCTTGTGTCATATGGCTTTGCGAAGAGATACGCACAACTCTACGCAAGAATGGTAATCCTTCTCTGAAAGTTCACCAGTCATTTGTAGAGGTGTGCATCCATCTCTATGAGCAGCTTTATGTAACAGGTACCAGGTCAGGAGATTTTAGCATGTTATAAATTTTAAGAAAATGTTGACTTGTCTTTGGTCCGCCGAAAGTCCCATTCAAATGGGAATCAATAACGAAGAAGTAATAATATGATAATAATAATATTGCGGATTTATATAGCGCCTTTTCGGTCAGTATTGACTGGTATTGACTGGATGGCAATTCAAGACTTAGCATCTAGGCAGCCAAATAGGTGCTCACATCATATCAGATAATGTGCTGCTGTCTCCTACCGGTCCCCAATCACACCTGGGTAGAGTGCAGCTTTGTGGATAAATTTCTTGCTGAATGAAATTAACGCCATGGGTGGAATTCGAACCTACGACCCTCTCGTTGTAAGGCGAGAGTCATGACCACTACACCACGGCGCCTCCGTGGTGTAATACTATGATTGTCACAAAGCTTTAGGTTGTCTGTTCTCTGGTAATTTTTTGTTACTTTTACCTCAGGTTTTGTGCATTTCAATTTTAAAAATCTGGGCCGGCCTAAAAATGTAAAAGTTTGTCAACTGGGGTTCTCTCCATGACAATGATTGTAATGTGGGCAAGCATAATATATGACCAATGTGCAGTACATTAACTAAATTTGGATTATACACTTTAATATCAAATGTTCACACCTAATTAGTACATTAAATCTTAAGCTAATACTGCAATTTTCAACATTATTTGTTGTTTATTTGTCTTTTGTTTGTATGTTTGTTGCTAGGGAGCTTGGAATGACATCGCATGTGCCAGAACCATCCCATCCATCTGCAAGCTGAAGAAGGAAAACCTCCCACCTACAGACCAGCCAATCACACCCTCTGGATGTAATCTGGTAAGATCTTAAAATACCAACATATGACATGATCACATACCTTCCTACTACTCAGAATTTAGTGGAATAGTTATGAATTTTTAAACTATGTTAAGAGAGTTTCAAGGCCATTTTAAAGAGTTTTTCTACTTTTCACAGTAATTTCCTCTTTTTCAGCAAATCATTCCCTTTTTCCCCTGAAATCGGTTTAGAAGCCTGTGATGAGGTGTCACATGAACATTACAACAACAGGGCTCTGTAAAAAAGATTTCTGATATATGTTAATTTATGTACTAAAGATTTGCAATTGATTGCAAGATCGATTATTTGCTTTTTTGCATGATTTCCAATAAACTTGTGATTGATATCAATTTATTTGAAATCCTGTGTTATGGGGCCGTATCAGCCAATTATATTCAATGGTTAAACTCTGTAAGATTATATACCCAGCAAAACCTGCCAAACTGAAAACTAAGTCTTTTCCTTTATAAAGGGGTTATCAAGATCCATCATGGGTGCTCGTAAATCGTATTTATTTGCATTCTGTAGTGGTATTAGAATTAAATGTATCATGCTCGGGTTGCATAAAACTTAAAATTGTGACAATTTTATCATGATTAGTAAATGAGTAAATTCTGTGGAATCCTTGATGCCGATTGGTGTTGCGCAAACTGTAGCCACACCTATGGAATTTCATTTTACAGTGCTGTGACACCTATGGCTTATGCCGATGCACATTGGCTAAAGTTGGAAATTTGGGTCTCCAAATCACAAGATGGAGAAATATCTAAAGAAACTTAAAATTTGATAATGTTTTATAGTAGTAGTAGTAATGGTTTATTTATTGAATTGAATGACAATTAAAAACATTTCTTGCAGCCAAAGGCTGAATTGCAAATGTATTTACAGAAAATCACTTAAAATACAAAGAATACACATATATAAGTAAAAATACTAAAAATACACATATAAGTAAAAATTTAAAAAATACACATATTTAAGTAGAAATGCAATTAAGAATAGAAAATGGCGTACCAGATCTGTAGCAATGGCAGTGGAAAATGATATTGCAAATTTGGGTTTTGTGATATGAAATAAGTGAACATTACTAATAAAAGGTACTGATA